>JAGWCC010000959.1:0-161529 GCA_022651775.1 Drusus annulatus
CAATTTTTTTGACGAAAAATTGGCTTAAGATTTTTCCCTTTCAGCAAAATATATCGTGTTATTTACAGCAAAACAGTTGACCCTTTTAAAAAAAAAGATTTATGTTTTGAAAAAATTTTGATTAAAAGACTCTTTGAAAACGCATAAATATTAATAATTTTCCCCAAAAGTGGGGCACCATCTGCCAATTCACCTCCGAAAATAAAACAGAATGTACAAACCAAATTTTTATCCACAGATCCCGATTCGATAATCCATATTTCATTACGCCTAGCTTCACCGCCCCGTGGAACTTCAGCCAGGAAATTGCCGAGTTCTTTGACCGCCCTCCTTCTTCCATTGCCTCCACTCCTCTAAGACCATTAATTTATCTTCCTCGCATTTTACGCTCTCCTCCTCCCAGACCGATATTTCTCTAAACTTGGGCGGGAAAACTCGGATTGAACTGGAAATCAAATAATAATGCACGGTACTATAATTTTATAAACCTATTTTATTGGATTGAGTGTGGGCCGTTATTTGAATTAGACGTGGTTATGCAGAAAGCGTCTAACCCACAATTTGTCAAAATTGAGTTTCACATGTTTTTCCATAGATAATTACGAAAATTATGTCTGCTGAAAACATCCAAGCTACAAATGCAATAGATTTTTTAATTATTTTTTTTTACTAACGCACATTGCAGATATTTGATTTAAATTGAAGTTTAAAAACATTATAAAATGTAAGATAACATAAGAAATATATTTTTTTATTAACCACATTGATAAATTAAAAATTACCTATTTATAATAATGCTCATAAAGAAAAAAAAATACTGATATTCACTTTAAAAATGCCGATTACGCATGTTAATGCCAGCTTTTTATCGTCATATTTTTAAACGCCTTTTTCTCAGTTTCATATTTTTGGGGTTGAACGCTTTCTGCATAACTATGTCTAACTTATTTTGTTCTAAATTCAATGAGTAAGTAACGCGAACGTTGATCAAGTTTAGTCGCAGACAGTACTCACGGTGATACTAAACGCGTAACCAGAAAGTGGAAGCAGTGTGAGGAGGCATTCATCCAACAGTAGACAGAGAATAAGCGATGATGATGTATAAAAAGCACTTATTTTTCTTTTGTACATATATTATATTGCCTGGAAAATTCAAGACGGAGTTTTAAAAGCTTTGAGGATGATGTTTGTTTTGCAATTAGGGTGTTTACATCCCCGGTGCGGGGCACGCGACCCCGAGGGGAGGCGGCCGGGCAGCCTGCCGGGAAAGATATTATAAAACCCTATTTCTCTCAAAACCAGGTTTCTCTGCATAATTGAAGAACTGAATGTTGATTTAGGCAAACGTGATATGACAAGATATGATACACATATGAGATTTCTATTATGTCCTTCAGTGTCTTAATTTGAGTGTCTTTTATTTGAGTTATCATATAAAACATAAATGATAAAACATGTTTTTAAGATAGTAATCACTTTGTAGTTTGACATAATAATGATAATAAATAAATAACTTTTATAGCGACGTTTTTGTGGGAAAATCACCTCAAGGGCGCTTTACAAATTAATTTATCCGACCTATAATTTATCACTCAAGCTTATAACTAATAACTTACAGCTAAGATTTATTACTAATGGCTTACAACTAATATTTTCAACTAGTGACTTACAATAAGGACTTATAGCTTGTAACTTACTACTAAGTATAACTTAGAACTAGTGACTTACAAATAAGATTTCATTATTATTACTTCATTACCTCTTCATTATTGCTCCACATTTGCATTACTGTTCAACGATTCTTTTCTTGTGTAACGACATATAATAGAACAAGTTTCAAATTCTTCAAAAAAGAGCAATGATAATTATACTTGAAAATTGAAAACTAACTTTGTTTCTAACTACAAATTTTATTTTAATATTATCACTTACCGTGCCTAAGTTACCAACGGCATATGGTTTTATTTATTAATTAAAAAACCTCTTAGCGTAAAAAAAATCCATGTGAAGTATGATCGGCCTTTTACACCAATAATAATAAAGGTAAATTTCAAAATTGAAAGGCAGGAACGACGAATTAAGCAAACATAAAGAAAAACGTAGTCACTGTTAGCATTTCATATCATTGATTATCAGTCCGTAATGCTAATATTCGAATAAAAAAATGGCTATGGTTTTTAAGATTTTGTCACTACCTTCGTGAAAAGGACTACATATTTAACTATAGTACAGCGTTAATATTCTCCCCAAAAATCGGTTTGGTAATAGATTAGATAGTTTAATTTGTCAAGTAGTCATTAAGTTGAATCCCTGTTGAATCCCGAATTTTTTCTTTGACTCAACTGCCTAATGTAAATGCAATTCGAAAATATAAAATTATTTCATGTTGATGGAAAGCAATCACTTTATGGTTTGACATATTTTTAGAAATGAAAAGATAACTTTGTATCTGACCGCGGATATTATTTTAATTTTTATGACTATGATGATGCTTAGGCTAAGCGAAACCGATCGGTCATAAAAATTAAAATAATATGCACGGTCTTATACAAAGTAATGTTTTCATTTCTTTATTATTATTATCTTATTGAATATGTTGTCTCACTCTTGAATATGGATTCTATATTTCGCTGTTAATCAATTTTATATTCTGCCTCCCTATATATATATATATATATATATATGTGTATAAGCTCATTCAGTGTTTTTTTTTGCTATTTTATGATGCTGTTTTACACTACGATGATAATATAATAATAAAATAAGTGATTAAAAAGGAAGCTCTTGTTCCTTTTTTTTTGTATTGAGACTACAATTCAGAATTAAAAACGGTATGTGAAATGACTTTCACCGGATAACGTGATATATAGATCCAAAATAGCCAGGCACTTCCCCATCTTTCTCATCCTCTTTTCTATCCTGTCCCCCACTTATTTAAGTCTCACAACATCCACAACAAGCCTGTCAACATTCTATTCCCCGAGGCGCTGAAGAAGAGTTACGAGAAACGAAAGGGAGTAATGCGAACAAAAAATAACATTTATTGTTATTTTATTATACTTGAAAAAGTGATCGTAGTGAATATCTTTTTTGTAAATTTATTTTATTTTTGGGTTAGGTTAAGGTAAATTGGTTAGATTGTGTTAGGTTATCTAAGATTAGGTTATACGTATCGTATCAGATATCCTCTGAATTTTTTTCATACGAAAATCGATTGCTTTTAACAAATGGATGAGAATATTATGGATGGATGAATGAATGCAAGGACGCTTATCATAAATCTCTTTATATTTCATTATTTTAAAATGATGAACGTATAACATTTTCCTAAGTATTTGAAGTTCACAATTGATTATTTTTTCAGTTTTTTTTTACTGTTTGATACCCTTTGAATGTGATTTATATTTTCGTAGAAAGCAATCACTTTGTGGTTTGACATATTTAATGAAAATTAAATAATAACTTTGTATAAGACCACCGATCTTACATAAATCTTTATGACCGACCAGTTTAATTTTGTACCCTGTTGATGCTTAGGCTAAGCAAAACCGGTCGGTCATAAAAATTAAAAGAAAATCTGTCGTCTCATACAAAGTGATTATTTCATTTTTATTATTTTAAATATTAGTCGAAAAGATCTGTGAGTATGTTAGTGAACTTTTTGGACGAATATTTTTTTTAGTCTTCCCACGGAACTTTTACATTAAATTATAAATTCTTCGTTAACAACATAAATAATGGAACGGTAAATTTGGAGTGTTAATTTGATTTATATCAGGAGGCTAACCAGAACATATTTTAATATCAACAAAAATCAAGATAATCTGTTAAATCTGAAATCCACACAACCTATTCTATCTGGATTTTCAACGCAATTCATATTTAGCTCGCAACGACATTTCCATTAATAAATAGGCATTCGGCTTTGGAGAATTCATTTAGTTGATAAAAAAGACAATTCGACGTAAATAATAACATTTTGACTTCAGACTTCGTATTAAAAAATAACCCATAGTGCTTGAAATCGTATAAAAAATCATATTTTCACATCGTTAAGAAAATCTGATTAAAGACAGTTTTTTTTCTAGAATTTATTTTAGTCCACATAATATAATTTCCATGTTTTCTTTGTAATATTACTATGACAAAAAATTAGTCAAGACGTCATATTGCTTAATTCAGCTTTCCACTTGTTTGAAATTAAACGTATTTGTAAATTGCGGTATTAAAGTTCGGACCACCCCAGCTGCGAACGTTAAATCGAGCATAGTATCATACAAATACGCTGTTTATCAACTTCGGAAATATAAAATTTCAGCGATATTAAAAATAAATAAAAAATCATGAAAGAAAAAACTTTTGGTTGTTTTAGTTTTTTTTTAAGTCCATAAATATGCACCGGCACACAAAATCCCAAGTATATGTTGTTTGCATCAACTTTATTTGCGCCACCTGTACTTATAAATTCAGCAGTTATTTTACATTTAAAACATAAATAATTAATGCGACAGATTCACGATAGATTTTGTTTTTCACACCACGTAAATAAGTTGTGGAAAAGTGTGCTTTAGTTTGAATAGAGGTCGCGCGCGCCATTATGAAAATATGTTAATTATTGGTGGGGGAAACTTTGTGATGGAAAACGGAGGATAACCGGCAAAACATAATTATCTCCGCAAAGATCCCGACAAAGCGTTCAGGATAGATTTTATAGTTTTCCTTTGTACCGAAGGATACTCATAAATTTGTTAGTAAGGAAATAATAAAATGTACACAAAGGGGAATATGTATGTATCTATCATATGCGTATAGCTAGATACAAACAAATTACAACTTTGTCTATTAAAACTGCATCCTTTTAGCATGTCTAATAATATCGGGAAGGCATGGAGGCAATATAGTCTGTAAAAAATAAAAAGCATGTTCAGTCGGGATATTTTAGGCTCTGTCATATTTTAATGACGATCAAATAGAAAAGCAGCGTCATTATGATTTTTTTAACATTTTAACGATCCGTTAAACGATGATTCTGTAATTCTAATTTATAGTAAACATTTATTTTATTTTTCAGGTAGGATTACATTCTGGTATTTTCTCTCTCACATTGCAGATCTGTGGTAAGTACGAACATTTTTATTTTAAGATCAAAGATTGGTAGCAATTTTCTTGTTTTCTTTTGAAGGAGAAGGTTTATTCATATTGGTAAGCAAAGACATATCTTTGAGCACAGACAAAAAAAAAACAAAATAACGTATCCAATCACATTTTCGTAACGTTTTGCCATAACCTTTAACGATATGTATTTTGAATTCGTCATTGTAATACTCGGATATTAGTCATTGTCAACAGCGCGTTAATAAGGTCCATTACGATGGCATATAAACATTATGATAGTAGTTTAATAGAACCCCCTCCGTCCCGACATTGATTTTTTCGGTCCTGGCTCCCCTCCGGTGGCCCCGTTACGTGCTCCCCGCCGAGGCTGGGAGATAAGAACAAATCCTGACATCACGTTCCAGGCTCCCGGCGCTGGAGCTGCGCGCCTGTGTGTAGGAACAGCGCTTGGGAATAAAAACAATGATAAGACGCCTGCGCATGACACTATCCTCCAAATTCTCGATTTCAAAACCACATTCATATTATCCGAGCAGTCAAAAAACATAAAAAGGAACCTTTCGTTACTACTTTCGTAACATAAATTTTCTGTAGTTCTTTGATCCTTTCGAAGCCTTTCGCACGTATAGTGATTGCTCCAACTGTCCGAAATTCTGTTCCCAGCTAAAATTTCCCCGTTTTAGGCTACTTGTCTCTTTCTCCTCGCTTTTCTCACTTCCGTCGATTTCCCTCTTCCTCTCGCTGTCCTTCATGGCAGCCACGTGCTCTCTAAAGCAGTTCTACTCAAACTTTTCGGTTTGCGAACCAGTATGTATTTTTCTATATTACCTAGGGACCGGTTCCATTTCGTAAATAAATAAAATTATACGTGTACGGATAGTAAATATAATTTTATTAAATTAGGAGAGATACAACTTGTTCATAGTTAGATGTGTCTTTCAATTTTCCCCGGGTGTACCTGCTTATGTTAAAACTAATGTGACATGTATGAGCTTCTTTGGAATTAGATAATTTAATCAATCGTGCATTTGGTAAATGAGTCTCGCAGCGGCGGAGTCGGTCTAAGATTTTCATCGATTGAGTACCTAAGTACCGCTGTATACCGATAATTTGTAATGTTTACTGATTATTTTTTTACAAAAAAATTCATTTTTTTACTGGAAACTTATGGAAAACTCTGAGATTCCCCAAGATCATATTGAAAATTAATGGTACCTACAAAAATCGCCTAAACTCGATTTTTTAAATTGGTCTGTCCAGAACCATCACCTCTGAATGTGTTCTGTTTTGACCCTCCGGACTTAACGTGTTAACAATATGCATAGCATTTTCTCAATTTTAACAATATAATTTACCTTGTTAGCCGCAAGACGGTGCTTGTTCACGGACCCAAATTTGAGTAGCACTTCTCTAAAAGGAAAGCCTGAAATTCTTATTTACTCACAAATAAAGCGGTTTGTTAGCTGAATTACTTTTCAACTTCAATTTTTTTTTTTCTTTTTTTAGATTTATTATCACAATGCGAATATTATGAATCTTCGCATTGTGACACCTCATTTTCCAAACTTATCAATTCTAACTCCCTATATTATTTTCTTTTAACGAAATTAATAAAGGACGTTTCTCAAAATCTAACGAGAAAACGATAGAAATGATTTGTTGATGTAGAAGTATATTTTAAAGGAAAATAATGTGCATTATCACCTGGTTAAAACGTATATAATGGTTTGGAATATTGAATTCTAGTTTATAATAAATAATCCGTATGGTAAAACCTTCATTGAAATTGTACGAGATAACCGTAGAATGGATATGTTGATGTCGAAGTACATTTAAAATATAAAAAAATCTGATTGAAGTGAAGTGATGTGTTTTGAAAAAATGACATCTCTAAATACAATGTAGCGCCATAGTACACATATCAAAGCTGTTCACAATAATTGTAATAAGTCCATGGTGGCTTAATATCACTCTTCAAGAGTATGGCTTAGTAAATGAAAAGTTAAAGCTCGAAGTCAATGATGATAGTGAAAACATCGGTGCTTTTATAATCCGTAGTATGTTGTGTGATGTACAGTAAATTTATGTGCTCCTATTTGACATAATATATAAACTATGGTATTGAAGCAACATGATCACTTAAATTTGATTTTTTACATTGAGCGTCCGATTATCCACAAGCAAAAAAATACATATTTTGTATTCGTTAAACATACAATGAAAGTTTAGATTTTGGTGTTCTGTTTCTGATAGACAAATTAACAGCGAGATATCATAACGATAGTCAAAAATCATTCACACAACTATACGGGATTAGTTATCAATAAATGATTTCTGATGCAGAATCACATTCGCTCAAATTTTGACATTCGTTTTTTAGTAAAACGTTGATAATTTAAATAATCTTTTAACAAATTACTACACTCATGTGATTGGAATACAGGGGCGTAGTCACTAAAAAAATATCCTAAGCATGTTGTGCTAAAATTACCTACGATGCTATGGATGAGGGTGGATTCAAAAATAGTTTTGCCATTGGTCTTAAGATATCACATGTTGCAAGATGAAAGTTATAGCGTTGACTTAGAATTTTGAGACGAAAATCTGTGCAAGTTTTAATACTTTGTAGATCAGCATTCGAGTTCTTATGGCGAGACACAAATAGAGTTTCTGTTTTTTTTATCAATATTTCTGTATTCCTTAATTTAAGGGTATTCTCGGCCAATGCTTCGTAGCTAAAAGTTCATAGAACTTTACAGTCACCGATCTATCTTATAAGTTATGGTATATGGTTCTTCGAGTTTACTATTACCATTGGTTTAATAGTCAGCGTGCTTTTTTTAAATTTTTGATTCAGTTAGAAACATTTGGTAAAATTTTAAAACACATAAGATTACATTGAGTATTCGTTAAAAAAATAACCAGTATTCGTTAAAAAAATAACGTTAACCACAGAGTACACATCTGTACTGACCGATTGTCGTGCGGCGAATGAAGCTCAAATAGCCTAACACTCGAAACGTCAGACGACAAAATCAATGTATGATGCACGGCTTAAAGTAGGGGTTTGCCGTAGCAGGCTTATAAAAGCAAACTACCTCTGGTTTCAATTGAAATTAATTCCGATGAACATATTACTAATACTTCAATTTGTTTACGTCATTTCTCAGAGAGTAATTGATTCGCAGCATAGTCTCGTCCTTACCGCAGTTATTGCTGGAACACATTTTGGAAATTTAAAAACTCGATTATTTGTTAGAATGTGAATGTTAAAGGTAAGTTTGCATTAATCTTTAATACAAATTACTTCCATCCCGAGTGCATTCGTTAAAAACTGATTTCAAACAAAAAAAAACTATCATGGACTGTACTGTCATCCGCTTAACAATGTACTGGTGCACATGACAAAAAGTCATTAATGTCCAAGAAAAAAAAAGTTAGAGAGAACAAGTTGAACCGATCCCTGTGGGACGCCAGCAATAAATTGGAAGTTTTCTTTAACAATCAAATAATTTTATGAATGATTTTTAATTTTAAAGTGCATTTTTAGAACGTCTCCCCTGTATAAGCTTCTCTAGCGGTCACTACGAGTATATCTCTAAAACTTCCGCCACTATACTAATCATTTTTTTGTATTTCAAATTTAGGGTTTTCGATTCAAATTTATCCATCATTACTCCTAAAGCTCAGTAGCCCTCTCAAATGGTCCTAAATGTTTTCTGTCTGTTTTGGGGTGGCAAATAATACTATTCAGGCCCCCTGTAAATTGGCCATTACTTTAATTGGCTCTTTGTTTCAATCATTTAATGAACAATTTATTTTTTTCGTACGAAAACATAAATTGGGTTAGAAGGGACTTACGCAGCAGTGGTGACTTTTTCATGATTGAGAATAAAGATTGAAAGAAAACCTTTGGAAAAAAGATAAAATATTAATACTATTATTTATTAATAAACTAACGAACTATTGTCCAATTACAAAAAATACATAACACGAAATGGGAAAAAGAGCAACAGAGAAAGAAAACAAACATAATATTTAATAAAAAAAGAATTACTTGAACATTTTGTTTACGTTTTATTTAGGGGAGAAAGTTGTTTCACCTTGAATTTTCAAATTCTGATGAAGTTACCGACTACAAAATCCCATTGAAAAAAGTTTTTTTTATCTCAAATAATAATTGCTGGCAACAAGTTCTTTTTAATTATACGACGTGGAATCAGAAATTTTCATATTTTAAGTGCATTCGATTGATATCCTACAGTAGATTTCTATTGAACATTATGAGATTATTAGTTTTAGGTTACTCACTTAATATCTTAGATATGATAATAATTACATATATTTTCAATTTGAATAAGAGACTTTACATGTAATTTTTTAAAGATAAATTTAAGTCTTACTTACTTAATATTATTACTTACTTAGACATTATACTTTCAAATTAATTGTATTGAATTAAAACAGTGCTGTTCAAACGGAAAAAGTTCAAAACATCAAAAAAAACAATGGTAATAGACTCCTCGTACAGGGAACCGGTAGCCAGAACAATCAATAATGTTCATTAGTGAAAGTTTCAACAGAATCGCTTTCCTGTGACGAAATATTATATCCCTTAATAGAAACACATAAAATCACAATTTGCAGGTTCATGTCTATCCACGCTTCTCTGAACTCTGTAAAATAATATCCATAATTTTGTGTCAAGGTATGAGCGCAGGGAACGGTGTTAAATTGGAATTGTACTTCCCTTGGCTCTGTGCTATATTGTAGAGGATCAAATATCGAGGTGCAAAGAGCGAGAACGCTTCGACGGTGGAATTCTCGCAATTAGGAGTATTTGTCGCTTGGTTGAAAGGGGGTAAACAAAGTTCTAAGCTCTCAAGCTTTTTACCTGTGTTATACCAACCTTCATAAAATGTTATTAAGCGAAGTTTTCGAACGCTAGATAACTGCCTTCCATCTTAAACTGAGTCTCGTTGAACTCTTTAAGATCCTTCTGATTCCATTTTAAAGATTCCTCTGGAATTTGTGGAGGGATTGGCACTCTTGGGAGGTCGGGAAGCTGGTAACTCAGCCGGGAAAGAAGCGTAGTGACCAGGGGGGCGGAAGGACGCGACTCTGGCTTCCGGTTTATGCGCCCCCTTTCTCGGCTATATGGATTTATGATATTTGTCTCATTCCCTGCGTGATTCCAACAAGTTCATCTGATTAAGCAGGTTACCTAAAATACTCTACATAGTTTTTGTCTATTGTATTTTCTTTAATTCATCTTTGTGATTTTTTCTTTACTTTTGCCAAGTAGGTTATCGGTCCCATATTATTCTTGAAAATATTCAATTACCCTTTAAAATTAAAACAAAAACTTTATAAATCTGACTACGCAAACAATCTAAATTATTCCCAAAAACGTAAATAGTCTTCTTTAGTAGTACTAATTATGATGTTAGCAGTACTGCATTACAAACTAATTTGGGGCAACATTATTATATTTTGGTGTGGAATAAAGTTCAGGAAAAGTATTGGAAATATATACTGGGAAACTTAACAATAAAAACTAAAATGGTAGAGTTTATTTTTTTCAAATAATAACCGCTGGGTCGTTATTTTTCGCCGGTTTTCCAAATTTGGGACTTTGTAAATTATTCGTTAGTGATGAGGAATTTATGTGCCCTAAAGAGTTGATTAGCTTAAAACTTATAAAGCGTACAAATTTCCGTCGGATTTTTTATATTTTTGTGACGGAATTTAAACCACCAAAGTCAATTACTTTCTCTAGAATATCAAAATGACATTTATTTTACGCCTATGCGCCAGCTTAAATAAAATATGATCAACATTTTAACTAAGTGGAATATAATCATACTTTTAAACGCAAATATGTTTTCAGCGATCGAAGATTAAATAATAAGTATTAAAATATACGAAAAAATAACTTTGTATTATAATAAACCACAATTATTATTTTAATTTTTATGACCGACTGGTTTTGCTTAGCCTTAGCATAACACGTACAATAACTGAACTAAACACAAAATACAAAGTTTGCGATTATATATACATACAGAGGGAGAACAAAATATAAAATAAAATAACAGAACAATGAGAAAATAATAGAGTAAAATTTAAATTATTACAAAGAAAGAGATAATATCAATTAAAAGAGACAAAATTTCAATTGAGAAGGTGATTAAAGAATACTGATAAATTTTATGAGTTTACAGGAAATATGTATAATATTAGACTACTGGACAAATTTACCTGATTATTAAGAATATGACTATTATTACCCTGATGATGCTTAGGTTAAGCGAAAACGTCGGTCATAAGACCTCTATGGTCGAGTAGTAAGACGCTCGACTACGAATCCAAAGGTCGCGGGTTCAAACCCGGCGTGCGCCAATAACTTTTATTCAATTAATATGTGTCATAACACATTTAATTCATGTAAAAATAATAAAAAGTAAATTTGCGGCACGTTCCAAAGTGGTAGATACCCTAAGTATCGACCTGGTGAAAGACCACCATTCAGAATCGAAACGTTGCTTGAAATGGCTTTTAGTCGTGTTTGGTGACCAGATCTGAATGGCCAGGTACTTCTCAACCTTCCTCTTTCCCATATCCATTCCATCATTCCCAATTGGGGATGCAATAGTATCACTGGCTCTAGACGGTTGGGAGCAGTCGAGACTCTTGTGCGGTATTCACGTAAAAAAAAAATAATATCCGTGGTCTCATACAAAGTTATTTTTTCATTTCTTTAAATATGTCAAACCACAAAGTGCTTGCTTTATACAAAAATGTAATAAGTATTCATTTAAAAACTCGATTTGAAAATAATCGAAATAAATTACATCACTCTTTTTTAAATAAGCGGATGGTTTAGGAGAACAAGTAGGTACTTCACATTTAAGCCCCTTTGCATCGTATTTATTTTATTCCTCGAATAAATATACAAAGTCATAGAAAATTTATTCCACGAAGTCGTTGGTTGTGACGGAAGCTATCTGTCTTGGGACGCAATAGAATGTTTTAGAGATGCCGGAAGAATAGTAATGAATGCACTGTAACATTAAGAAAAGTTCAGGGATTTTGCAGCGGATGTAGGGGGTACGGCAGCTTTGCATTTTCGCTGGCCTGTGTATTTTTGTATGGAAGTATTTAATCATAATAATAATAGCTAACTTGGTACTTTTTATATTTAATAAGGCGTGTGGTAACTTAATGATGGTACATTATATTGTGCTCCATGTACAGACACATTTTGTGAATAATAGAGATATCTGTACAAAATTTGACGGCCTCCATGGTCGAGTGGTAAACGCTCGACTATAAATTAAACCCGGTGTGCGCCAATGACTTTTATTTCATTAATATGTGTTATAACACATTTTGATTCATATAAAATGATAAACTATATTTGCGGCTCGTTCCAAAGTGGTAGATACCCTAAGTATCGACCTGGTGAAAGACCACCATTCAGAATCGAAACTTTGCTTGAAATGGCTTTTAGCCGTGTTTGGTGACCAGATCTGAATGGCCAGGTACTTCTCAACCTTCCTCTTCCCCATATCCATCCCATCATTCCCAATTGGGAATGCAATAGTCTCACTGGCTCTAGACGGTTGGGAGCACTTGGGACTCTTGTGCGGTATTCACTATAAAAAATAAAATAAAAGATTTTTATTTGCAGTTTCTCTTTCGGCTACCTGCACAGAAAACTTTGTTCATCTGTAATCGGTTGTTCCAATATTATTTGCCCGCATAAAGATACTGGTAAAGCTGGGTTGAAGTGCTTTCAGACGCTTCAACACGAACTTTAAAACGACCTAGAATTTATAATATAGTTGTTAGACGCTCGACTACGGATTCATAGGTCGCGAGTTCAAATGCGTGCGAAAATATTTTTTCTTAAGTAATATGTGTTATTTCACATTTAATTAATATATGGTATATTTGGTGAAAGACCACCATTCGGAATCGAAACGTGCTTAAAATGGCTTTAGCCGTGTTTGGTGATTAGATCTGAATAGCCAGATACTCCCAACCTTCTTCTTCTTCCGCATCTTCTACTCCCCCCTCCGAGTTTACAACCTACTACGAATGTTATAGCCTCGCTGGATCCGGGGAGTAGGATTATTACATAGATACATGTCTAGAACAAGTTCATTATGATGAATTGGTTGTACAATTGTTGAATATTGATGATGTGTTCAAGCTTCTCCATTTATATACTACAGATTTACTTTTCCCAGATCTTTTCTATTTTCTATTTTATTCTGATTTATCTCAATTTTAGTTGTTGCCGTACCGTCTTGCCAACTTAATTATGAATTAAATTAATAAATGTGGCCAGAACAACTTCTAATAATACGGTTAAGTGCAAACTGTTCCAGAATCCCGAGGACAAGCTTCACCACACCCGGTGTAAATTATTCAAACCTTTCGGAACAACTCGAATTACTTCATAAATGTAAAGCCACCTGCACTGGTGGTAATGAACAAGTCAGTGAGAGACAAAATACTAAAATTATTCGATTTTTTTTGCAGAGACATAGTTCTTATAATATGCGTACAGTTAAAGCTTAATGAATAGTTCATGCTTAAAATTATTTTAGGTCAGGTGAAATATATCCACTTTTCCTCCGAGTCAGTTAATTAACCCAGTGGGTCTTCTCAGGGGCATCAATATCTGGGTCTAAATAGAAGCCTGTGTTAGCGGCCTTGTGTGAAATCATACGGGACATAGAATTCTATATCAGGTGTTGACGGAAAACAGTTCAGAAGCTTATAAACCATATGTAGTAGCGAAACATCCCTCCCAGAACTAAGGCTGCAGATATCCAGCATTCCCAAGATAATCGCTGTCGGAAACAGCCACGGATAAAAAGCGAACTCTCTCATGTAAATAAATATCGTAAAAATGGCTAATAGTCGTATTTGATGAACAGACCTAAATAGCCAAGTACTTTTTAACCTTTTTCTTCCCCACCTTATTTCTCTCCTCACTCCCTTTAGCCTCACAACATATGCCAAATGGGGAAACCATAATTCCACTGGCTCCGGGCAGTTGAGACTCTTGTGCGGTATTCAGACAATTGTTTTAAAACTCTATATCTCATGATGAAATAATGATGGTACAGCATTAAAAAAAATCTTCTTTAACCTAGAAATTCTAGATGGAAAAATCTGGATAAAGTGCATGACGCCAGAGCTCGTTCGCTGGGAGAAACATTTAGCAAAAAATATTAACTGCGTTTTCACGTGAATTCTGCTTCAGCAGCTGAGAGATATAAACGTGAGCGACAGTAGGCAGCAACTCAGTAGGAAGCAGACAGCAGACAATTAGACAGTAAGAATTTGGCAGTAAGGTTCCGGCAACCAGGCCCAGCCCTGAGCCAAACGGCGCCTGGCGCAGGTAACATTTTTGACTCCCCTTGTCAAAACTTACATTTACACACCAACATTTTCAAAAACTTTTTTATCCTGTCTAAAAAATAACTTATTGCATAATTATGGTACGTATCTTTGCTATTTTTCACGCGGAACCATAAGTATTATACCCAAAAAGCATCACTTTTATAGAAATGACCTTGCTAGAAGGATGCGGCAACACTATACATTCATATAGCTGTCTCATTATTTCATTAAAATAAATTTGCGTCAATTGCTCTCTCATTTGCACTGCACAATTTTCGTTTTAACAAATATTATCAAATATAAGACAAAATGGGGCGGGTTTTTTACTCCGCGCTGTTCGACTGCCGCCCATAAATAGTATAATTGAAAAAAAAAAGTTTTTGTGGTAATAATATGCAGGCGCTGGTTATGTATTGCTGTTATGGTGATTTTTTTAAATTCTTTCAATGGGATATTTAACTCCAACACAGTTTTTTTTTCTACCACGTCATGAATTCAATGAAGTCAGGTAAATAAAGTATTGTGTATAGCTGCAGTGCGTTTTTTTTTTTTGGTTTGTATGTTTTCAAAACTTAAGCCTTGGGGTCGGAAATCAGGTGCCATTTTCTCAGACTCTATGGGACCGAATGCAGTGAACCTTTGAAATTCTGAGACTAAAGATGATTAATTGATACAAATCTTCCAAATGTAACATTTTAATAATAAAATACTACCTTGCGGGGAAAATGCGAGCCTTTGGGTGGGAAATTAGATGCCATTTTCTCAGGTTTTATGAGACCGAATCAATTAAACCTTTCAAATTCTGTTAGAAATGATAGACCTAAGACAATCAATTTAAAAAATCTTTCAAAACTAACATTAAAAAAAAAAATACCGGCTTACTGGTAAAATAGAGCCCTGAGGTCGGAAATTATAAGTCAATGAAATTAGCTACCAATATCTTTCTCATTTGAACTGCTTATTTCTGCATAATTTTGTCTCTTTTTAACACCTATTGTGAATTTTTAGTTCGAACAGAAGATGTGTACCAACTCGTTTACATTATTATGTATTAAAAGGGCGCGTAAAAAAACACTGTATTTAGGTACTATCAGCGCCTTGGCAATTCGTTGCTCCAGTTGCGCCGGCACAGGGCCGCCCCTGCCGGCAACTCACCACTCAGTCTCACTACGCTGCGGAGTCGCGGTCACAAACAACGGTACTCTGTGTAGCCAACATACTATTCATAGTATTTTTCGCCGTCGCGTAACAATTTCTTTAAAATACAACTGATTCATTCAAACGTAACATGACTGTTCATATTGCCTTTTAGACAAAAAAATGGTCACAGTGGCGCCGTATTTTCTTTGGCCTCTTCAAGAAGATACATACAAAAACATTTTCATTATTTGAGCAAAAGAGCTCGGAATTCGCAGTTTTTACTTTAAAATATTTGTTTTGTGAAGTAGCAAGCCATCTCTAAAGACGTTCTCTGCATAGATTGAATATAAATAGCGTTTTGTTTTTAATTTTCAGTTACATGCACCTACTACTCGTAACCTTATTTCCATCATGCGCTATGGAAGTTGAAATATGCATTTAACTGTAAAAAATAAATCAAGACACCGTTTTGTTTGTTTCATGTATAGATTGATCAATAAAAAAAAATTGTTTTGACTTAAATATACTATTTTCAACTCTTTTTTTAAACCAGTTTATATTAAACATCCACGTCAAAAATATATTAACAGGTATTGTTATTAGGTTTCCATGGTTACTGAACGTTTGGAAAAAAATATACCGTGTGAAATTGCAAATTTTGTGTGTTAGAAATTTAGCTTAATAATATAGAACAAACATGAAATAAAAAATAAGCATTGTGATATTTAATTCAAAGGAAGCATTTGTAAAAGTTGAATAATTGGTGATGAATATTACATTGCAAAACAGTAAATGCGAAACGATAATATTTTTTTTACCTAATCCACTGCTGGATTAAGACCTCCCCAGGTTTCTTACACCTTCCTCGGATGGTGGATTTGTGCCATATCATAAAAACATTACAAAATCATAGTTACAGATAATGTGATATTTTAAACTATCTCGGGTAAGATCTCGGGCCCAAAGTCAACGTTATACTTCTGTCACGTGGATCATACCGGGATGTTAGTTGAAGTTTGCCGGTTTTACTCATAGATGTTGCTAGAGATATGTATACATTTCCATGATTTGGCATTTATGTTATATTTTTCTATGGACATTAACCTTAAAAAAATACACAAGATACATTCTGCCAAAATAATAGTGTCATAGTTGTTTACCTCAGTGAATATGTCGAGTTTCGTTCCAAGTAAATCGCACTTGCGGCATTCGTTGCTTTTCTTATTTCATCAAAAGAAAAAAGCAGTTGAAGCTCATCGGTTGCTGGTAGAAACTTATGGTGAATATGTTCCAGTGATTAGAACATGCGAGACATGGTTTCTTCAATTTAAAAGTGGAGATTTCGATTTAACAGACAATGAACATCCTGGTGCAACGAAAAAGTTCGAAGACGAGGAATTGCAGGCGTTATTGGATGAAGACCCAACCCAATCGCAACAACAATTAGCCCAAACACCTAATGTGACCTGAGAAGCAATTTGCCAACGTTTAAAAGCCATGGGAAAGATCCAAAAGTATGGAAAATGGGTACCACACCAAATGAACGAGAGACAAATCGAAAATCGAAAAACCATTTGTGAAATGCTGCTTCAAAGGTTCGAAAGGAAATCTTTTCTGCATCGAACTATTATTATATTATTGCACCCGCCGTACTCTCCAGACCTTGCCCCGTCCGACTATCACCTTTTCGCATCGATGGGACACTCATTCTCAGAGCAGCGCTTCGCCAATTTAAAAAAAGTCGAAAAATGGCTCGTCGAATGGTTTGCCTCGAAAGAGAATTTTGTTTTTGGAATGGTATCCATGATTTGCCTCAAAGATGGGCAAAATGTACAGAATCTGATGGTCAATATTTTGAATAAAAAAAATCTGAGATTCTCTTGAGAGTTAAGCGTTTTCTTTATTGAAAAAAAACCGGAAAACTTCAAATAACACCCCTGGTAAATATATCAATGTTCTTTGTTACAGCTGTAAATGGCTGTAAACTTATTTGTTCAATGACCAACAACCATCAGCATAAAAAAACCTAGAACGGGCAGCGTCCAATTGCGCTGTAAGATCATTGGCAGCCTCCATGTATGTAACGAAATCGTATATTTGTGTGCGAATCGAACTCGCAACCTTTCGTTATACTACTTCACGAAATATACGCAATCTTGTTGGTTTGTTGACATTATTATGTAAAACTATTGAACCCATGCTAACATCGTAATTTTTCTACTTACGATAGTTGTACACTTTTTTCTTTTGATCGTGTAGCACGATACGTACTTTGTTATTAATAAATTGTCGTTTTTACCGACTTTCAACCCTCGCTAATGATCAGTTGAACAAAGTTTCACTTCTTACTTCCATGTTTTAGTTATAAAGTAAAATACATTTTTATTGTTTTGCACTGCCAAGAGTTCTATAAACTCATCAGTAAAAACATTAAAAACTTTCTGGTACCTTACTTTCTGGCGATTATCCTATTCTATTTTATTACGTCTGTTTCATTATCTACCATTTATTAATTAATTTTATCTTGTCCCCTGCGTAAAAAAACGGCTAGTTTATTATGCTGTTTGCTTGTTATTAGACTAATAATTATTGTTTCCCGTGAAAAATCAACTGACTTGCCAAGAAAAAATAACAGTTGCTTTAATCCAAGCGTTTAAAAATAAAGAATACATTATTGGGTCGGTATTATTTGAAAAAAAAAAAAAATTCAATGAATAAAGGAAATTGTTATTTTTAGTTGCTTCGTATGTCACACTCCATGAGTGTTAAAATATGAGCAAGGGTAATTAAGAATTCTTAGGATACTATGGATTGCCTCGCACATATCGATTATGGAAGAGTATCACATGAGGCTGTCAACCATTTGCATTTAATAAAATTTAGATATTTTTTTACACAACATTGATCAAATCAAAAACTCCCACCTGGGAATTATATTGCTACCCACTTTCTAAGTGAAAGGGAGAAGAGGCAAGGGAAGGTAATCCATGCACTGGACTGATCAAGTCGAATAGGTGATTGGAGCATCCAAAGCTCTTCATGCAGTAAAGAATGGAGGAGTCTGGTAGTCATTTTCGTTCCCGATCCACGTGGGCAGCAACTAGGAAACGTCCGAAGATGTATTTATAATAGTTGAGATCCTCCAAATATTATACTCTGTTTCTTTCGAGTAAATATGTACCCATTTGACTCGGCGACAAGACATTTCGTAATGCACACTAATTGTAAACTTTTGCATCTCCCATCCACGTTCCGTTGTACAATATCTAATGGGTATTGGTTAGTCAATGTTGGGTGAGTCGGAGTTCATTAACCGATTGGCAAACGCCACCCATGGTTTGGTTTATGTTGTTAGTAGTTGGTATGTCGCGTCCCAGATTCTTAGAGTACGAACAAAACTTTCTTCGTTCGCTAACAAATTTGCACACAGCGACGCAATCTCTATTTTGATGGCATGAACAACATTTGGTTTGCATCCATCAACTTGTATTTGCTGCCACAATGCGGTTAACTGAACGGCGGTAACCCGTTTGAACGACTCGCCCGATATGGCTGGGAAAAATCGTAAATTAAACCTACCTAAATAAGATACTGCCAGAGGGTATAATTTACTTTTAAGTACTTAGAGTAGAGTCTTGATTGTCCGGTATTGACTATTAAGCATTCCCCATCATACGACGACAATCAACGTATTGAAATAGCGAAGTACATTTATAAGAACATTTAATGGATTATCGATACTTTTTTATCATTTATAATTTTGGAACTGTTGATCCGTGGTGGAATTTAATTTCATTGATTTAATAATACCATTTTTTAAACTTCACTCCACTGTTTTTACAAAGCAATGGAATAAAGTTAAAAAAAAACTGTTTTTAAATAATTAACCTAAATTTACTTTGAAATTATTTTTTAAGTTTGAGGATTCATCATTATTGAAGTCCTTCCACGGGTAGGTATCATTTTTAGGTTGTTGTTTATTTGGAAATTATAATTGGGAAATATGAATTAACAATTTATTTTTATTAACTATAAAGAATATTCCTTTGAACATGTTTCGTTTCGATGATTTTAGTATTTCTGTAAGAAGAATCACAGAGCAAGAGTTGTTTACCCGTTCTTTTGACTCTCGACGCTGTTTAAACTGAGCTGCGGAATTTCCTTTGTTGGATTGTAACGCCAGCTTTAAACAGAGCTTATTTATAAAGTATTGTAATATTTAGCTAACAAATATTTACTATGCTTTGGTATTTTAGGAATAGATTAATGATGATGCCATGAGCAAATACCTTCAACCCACTTCTAACTGCAATTATTGTATTTCTCATGATGTCATGATGTTGATTCATGCAACACCGTTTCTTTTATTGTGGCTCATAAAACACATCAATCGATGATTTAAAATAATTCACTTCAATAATTTGCTCTTGTAACCTTTTAAATTGACGTCATAAAAAAAAGTCACATAAAATTTATTTATTTTTACCTAGTACTAACAGAAATTAATATGTAAATACATTTTTTTTCGTAGTTATATCCATCTATTATATTTCATCTCAAAGCTCATTTTGTTTCGGATAAATGTAATGAATCAAAACACAATAAAAAACTAACATTATTAATAAATGTAAAAAGTATGGTAGATAAAAAAGTTTAATTGAACAATTTTACTGTCGGGTTTTATTTATATTATTTCGACGCTTTGTTATTTACCGAGTCAGTTGTCGTATTTGTATTTTTTATTATTTTTTTAAGAAAGACAAACATTCCCGGGTTACAAATAATCTGACAATATTTGAAAAACTCCTACTGCCATCATAAGAAGCGGAAGATGTAGCATGGAGGGATTAGCCAGCAGAGGAATTGAACGCACGACGCCCGGGTGGGAACCCGACGCGTTTGTCCACTTAGCTACCGACCAGTCAATAATAATAATCATAATAAACTTATCAATTATTTAACACCAATTTTTCTGAAAAATACATTATAGTTGCTTTTCAATTAGTCAAAAATCCAAATAAAACATCTAACTTATCTAAATTTAATCTACCTTAACCACCTATAATGCTATAGTATCTTACCTTTAACAAGTGAATTACAACCAACAACCTAAGCGTAATCATACGTATAACTTAATACGACTTACGACTAGCTTACGTACTAACTTACGCAGACATAACTGATAAATTATGAGTAATAACCAATTAAATCAATGTATACCTGAACATTTTCCAAATTGAACTATGCTAACATTTTGGTCAAAATCGTTATTCTATTTTTAAACGTGTTATTGGAAAAAAATAAATTATATTGAATAGGTATAAAATGTTTATTCGCATAGAGATTTATCAATTAAAAGTATCGAGGTTTAGTCGATGTTTAAAAACAATTATTTGGTAGTCGCTTGTTGAGCACTATATGTTACATACAACATATTGAATTCGACGAATCAAATAACGTGTGGACGAATGTTTAATCGGCTCTAACGGACAATTGAGATTTTTTTCTGAAAGAGTAGTTCAGTGCACAGCAGTCAAATATGTATTATTTATTGAAATGGATTATACAAACGCTAATGTACTTGAAAATAACGTTTTAACCACCTGTACTTATGTACAAACCTAATTAATTTAATGTACCTACCTAGTAGTGCTGAGATTGAAAAATACGACGTTTTTGATGTTGTTGTAGACGAAAATGATTTTTACTTTATTAAAAAAAATACATATTTTGTATGAAGATTTTTCAGTTTTGGTGGGTCAATGACCCCCCCAAACTGAAAAATCTTGAAAATCTCCATACAATATATATTTACATATGTATTTTTTTAAATTCATTTTCGGCCACAACAACATCAATCATGACGTTTTTTTTCAATCTTAGCATTCTAGCACACTAAAAAGTCACGAGCCGCCACTGACTACCTACCGTAATAATAAATAACCAATCATTTCGAGCAATGCATTCGAAAATATATTAATTTAACGGATTCACTAATTTAATTTCTTTCGTAGATAATTTAACCGTAATCACATTATTATGCTGATAGACGTGGGTACTTATATTGAAATGCATTCGTGAAATATAAATTATAAAATAAATATCTTCAAAACTTTCGACTGATCCACGGATATTTTAACCAAAATTACAGAACATATTTTTGCAAGTACCCACTGCACATTTCAAGAGCAAAAGCTACACCAATGGAATGGGTGAATAATATGCTGATGGATGTACGATATAGATATAAATTAAACACAACAAGTTTATCGTCGATGAGGAACGTTCCAGTTGAAATAGTTTCTTTTGTTGATATCTTTAACTTTATTTCCAGCTCAGAAAATATAAAAACATAATACGTTTCCGTTCAGGCAAAATAACAAAACTCAATAACACGGTTATGAGCGCATTTAGAATGTTAACAGACTTAATAAAAAAACAAATATGATGGTTTTAAAGCCAAATGTAAATTGTTATTATTGCAGCATCACAATTGGCTGATCGTGTAATTTAACTGTTAAACAAATATTATACCGTAGGCAGACGTTTGTTATAATAACAATTCAAATGCAACATAATGCGTGGGTATTTTATTGCCCAGCTTCTGTAAAAAACTTCAAGGTTATGCCACTTATTTTTCTACCTGGACGTTTTTTCTTCTTTATTATTTCTTCCTTCATTCAGAATTCGTAAATAAAGGCAAACTGTCTGGGTTGCAGTCTACCGCAGTAAATAACGGGGTTTTTATAACTATTTATGCCCTTTTTGTGTAGAATCTATATTTTGTATGCAGCGTGTTGATAGTACTAAGAGGAAACATGTCTGCCGATGTCCTTTAAAACTATTTCGTGATTTCAGTAATGATTATAAAGAAGCGTATCTGGACCCAGACTTTTTGTTATTTTATCAATGATTGTGTTAACGTCTAACATGCGCTAGATAAATTCTTAAATTCTTGGCCTAAAAAAAGGGCCAGACTCTTATCTAAAATATTAGGATATTCTACTATCTTCATTGCCCGAACATTCTTTTCATTGTTTAAACTGTTTTTGTTACATTCACGGTTGATAATTATGCGTGTTCTTTATTTAGGTATTTGGACGTACGTAGACAAATTACTCTACGTCCAGATGCTTGGGGTTCAATGCTTAGCGACACAATTATATTGGGTGTTTTACGCATAGATTTAAAGATACTCAATTTTACCCTTGTCAAATATTACTATTCAGAATTAAAATGTTGCTAAAATTAACGTTTGTTATGTTGTGTCATTGATATTTCTCAACCTTTCCATACCCTTTCACTAATCCTTACCCACTTCTTCTCTTTTCAACCTCGCAACATTCCCCAAATGTCGTAAAAAAACCCCGTGTGACCAATAATTAATCATATGAAACTCGAATGGGCGCAAGTATTTCGTGAACATGGTGGGGGTAGAAGTAGCAGTCGCGTTGACCAGGTTTAAAGTGCAGCTTTCGCTCATTCGCTTAGAGGTACTGAGTTAGCAGAGTGACTCTCGGCCCGGCGCTCGCTCCTGCAGAACCGCAGCCGAAAGTGGAATTCTGCCAAAGGCTCATAGTCGCTGAATGTGAACTCGTCTTTCCTGTCCTTGTGTAGCCATCAATCGATCATTGCGTTGCAGCGCTTTAAATATACCCCGTCGTCGACCTCTCTACACTCTACACAGTGCAGTAGGCACTACTCACTAGGCACACGACCACTGCGCGTGTTCACAATAGCTACCACTATACGAGCTGTATCCCCGTTGCATTATTCGACTTTTTTGTTAGGACAACAGCTTATACATAATATTATTGGTGTCGAAGAAATCTTACAAACTACGCTAATTAAGGGTTTCTCAACTTTTTTAGTGTCACTATCCCCTTAAAACAAAAAACAAAAATAGTATAAAAACCTTACGACCCCCTTACTATATATTTTAACGTTTATCAAAGTTTTAGTACATTACTAACGTGAATAATTATCTTATTTGTGCGAAAAAGGCTTCTTTTCTATGCTGGCTTTAAAAACTAAATTCAGAAATCGTCTATTATTACTTAAAAATAATGTACTTATGTGAGTTCCAAATGTCGACCCACTT
Organism: Drusus annulatus; assembly: GCA_022651775.1. Classification (NCBI taxonomy): domain Eukaryota; kingdom Metazoa; phylum Arthropoda; class Insecta; order Trichoptera; family Limnephilidae; genus Drusus; species Drusus annulatus. The sequence continues at coordinate 23,777 of JAGWCC010000959.1, forward strand.
AAAGAAAACCTTAAACTCTAAAAAAACTAAGTAAAAAACAAACAGAACAAATGAATGAAATAATCAACACATCTTATTTATTAGTTTATTGTGAAATAGGTAAACGTACACTTTATTATAACTTAAATTCATTTTTAAATAAAAGTGTTTTTCGTAGACTTACTTATTTGTTAGAAAGATTTCGTCCCCCAAAGGTTGAGAAACGATGCTCCAAGCATTACATCATAATAAAAATCGGACCACACGTGTAAAGTTTGAGTTTTTGAACCAACTGCAGTTGAATAATATGTGTAATTATACACATTTTTAATTGGGCGTTAAAGCGAGAGTCATAAAAAAATAACATTACTAGAACAAATTAGCAATTACCACTTGTGGCAACATTATTTTTAAAATGCTAATTACATTTGAGCACCATTGATGACATTGACCAGTTGTGTTTCTAATTCAGAAAATACAGCTTAGTATTATGTACGGGATGACATACCAAAGTTTGTTGATCAAAAATAGCTTGTGATTCTATTATTTATAATGTGCGTTATATTTAAAAATCAGATGACCGTGGGGTAAGGTAGTAAGTACTAAGTTACATCGTGTTAGGGCGTGATCGAGAGAGGGAAGGTAATGGGTATAATTGAAGTAAATTATATATTTACCGAGAATTACATCTTGCATTAGCTGTTGTGCTCGCCCATTAAATTATAGGGTATGAGATGTTGAATTCAAGAGGTCAAACTCTTAGCAAGAATGAAGCGTGATAAATATTTAAATTTTGTAAAGACTTCTTGTAGTTAAAAAAAAATAGTATGATCTCTGATTTTTAAAAGCGTATTTACCTGCTTAATTATAATGGCTAAGTATAGAAATACTATTTTTGAAAGTGAAGGCGTCTTAACAAATGTTGTTTTTTCTTCATATATATCATTCCAACAACTACACTCCTGTACGTCAAAATGTTGTATCAAACTGGGGTTTTTGAATTTGAAATTTTTTAAAACGAACTTTTTGTTAAATAAACGAAAAAAAAAACTTTGTATGAGACCACGAATATTAATTTTTTTATGACCGGCCGGTTTCGCTTAGCCTAAGCACCATTAGGGTACAAAATTAAACTACACAACACATAAAAAAGTGTCCGGTTATACATATATGTACATACAGAAGAAAAACAAATTTTAAAATAAAATAACAAAACAATGAGAAAACTACAGTTATTTGAATTCTACTAGACTGTTAAAGTGTACAGCTATTTAGAGCTCTAAACACCAGATAACATTATAATACGAATTTCTGATTAAAAAACCTAACTCTAACTTATTTATTATAAAACAATAAATATGTGGAAATAAGTTAGGTAGGTTTTTTAATCATAAATTCACGTTAAAATGGAATACCGCCACGAATATTTAGTTATAAAATTAGAAATAATAAGATAACATTATTACGCATACTTTCAAATTGTAATATGTTCACTTAACCAAATCTTGAATCATGTTTATATACCTATTTATAATACATACACAGTTAAGATTCAAAACTACAAAGTCCATTATTTCAATTCGACATATTTTGCGGGTGTGCAATATACAGTTACTGAGGATGGATCTCCAAAAATCTTCTTTCTTTTAGAGAAACGCTCTCCGTTATCTTCAATTGGACGTAGTTATGCAGAAAACGAACAACCCATAATTTCCCAAAATCGAGTTTTACATGTTTTCCTATAGATAAATACGAGATTTACATTTGTTGAAAACATCCAAGCTCCAAATGCAATAGATATTTGGTATTTTCTTTTTACTAACACACAATGCATATATTCGACTAAAATTGAAATTAAAAAACATTGTAAAATGTAGGATAACATAAGAAATACATTTTTTTAAATAAACAAAATGATTGATAATAAATGACCTATCTATAATAATGCTTTTAAAGAAGAACACACTCATATTCAGTTTACAAATGCCGATGGCGCATATTAATGCTTTTGTGTTGTCATATTTTTTAACGTCTTTTTCTCAGTTTCATATTTTTGGGGTTGGATGCTTTCTGCATCACTACGCCCAATTGCTGTATCAATTGCGGCTTTGTTAAGCCATCATCCACTCTGCAGAGTTTTGATTACATGTGAAAATAACTGCCGAGCTCGTCGAAGCACAAAGCAGCAGCCTCCACCAGTGGCGGCTCGTGGCTTTTTAGTGTTCTTAAGTGCTAAGATTGGAAAAAAACGTCATTATTGATGTTATTGTAGCCGAAAACGGTTTTTATTTTATTTTCAAAATTTCAATTTTTTGTATGAAGATTCATCAGAAAACTGTGCAGTGCACCACCAAAACTGAAAAATCCTGAAAAACTTCAAGCGAAAATTATATTTTTTCAAAAAAATAAAAATCATTTTCGGCTACAACAACATCAATAACGTCGTATTTTTAATCTTAGCACTCTAGTATCCTAAAAAGTCATGAGCCGCCTCTGCCATCCACTGGCAGTTGCTCTCAACAAGAGGCCCTCTGTGATTCCGATGGTTAGCCAGAATCCAAGATACACGAAACACAATGTCGTGCATTCTACAACATTTGTACAATAAGCCATGCTGTATTCTGAATCATGCTCCTTGCATTCTAATTGAATAAAGACGCGCTCGATCGCAGCCCATCGTAGAGTTGTATTTATGACTAAACACTGATACTTTGTGCATCGCAGTTCATCACGTACGTACTTTGCATCCGAATTTCTACACACTAAAGCGTAGAATATTAATTTCCACGCATGTCGACGCATACTTATTACACCGTCGTAATCGAATAGCCCATAACCCAAGTACTACTCGAAGTTAAAATTTTCACAGCTTTGAAATAAATCCATTTTCAAAAAGCACTTCAAATTTTCACCGGTCAACCCGGTAAGCCAATCGCCTACAGTGAAAAATCATTTTTTTTAATTGTACTTTTTATTTATACTTGGCGTCATTCTCCGAAATGCCAGAGACTTTATGAATATTTCAACATTAAAAATCTTGTTCGCAGTTAAGTTGAATATAATTTTTCTATATGGTCTCCTCACTTTTAAATCCATTCCGATTCCGTCGAAAAATAAATTTCTTAGATAGGTTAATTATGAAATCAGTTTACCAATTAAAAACATAAACTACACATGGGTATCTTATGAAATAATTAAATTTAATATTATTTTTTACTTTTAATTTACTTGTTAAAGGTATTAAAGATAGCCCTAATTTATTGAATCTTATCGTCTTTCATATGCCGACGAGAACTACTCGATCCAAAACACTGTTTAAATGTATAAATAATATCACGTCTGAGTCTTTTGGATACTCACTTGTACTTAGATTGCAAGTAGCCGGTAATTCATACGCAGATTTGACTGATGTGTTTAACAGCATGAATGTAAATACAAGAAGGTTATAATATCATAACTCTTCAATAAATATTCATGTAACCTATAAAAAATTTTTATGATGTAAATCAAATCAAATTTAGCAAAGTTATTGTTGAGTCCTGCCAGTATTTATATTTTATTTTTATTGTGACAGCTGTTTCGGCATTCAAATCCACTATTAAACTGTGGTTAGGCCACATGTAAATCACTTATCTTTATGATTTTAGTTACCACCATCCCATTTTTATTTTTTATTACATAAATGAATAATTTTATTAACATAATAAGCAAGAAGTGATATTGATATTTAAAATAAAAATCATTACAAACTTTTTTTTGCTGTTTATATAAACTAATTATTTACACTTGTATCACTATAATATAGTATGTATCTTAATACGTAAAAACCCATTTTGTCACATACAAATAAATAGTTGGAATTTATGAAGGTTTTATGCAATCAGTGGGCATTTTCGGGGTGAGAGATCCCTTTGAGTACTTTCACCCGCTAAAATAATACTTTCCTAGATTTAAACCCGAGTCTTCGCAAATAGCAACAACCGAAGTGGAAAATCGTTCCCTCGCCGGAAATTTGACAGTTAATATTAAATTCGAATGAAGTGCAGTGAAATATTTCAATTCATTTGGGATACATTGGTAAATTGCATTTCCAGTATGTGAGTAATCAAATTTATATTTCTGGCTCACTTACACAGGGAAAAATGTACAAACATATGAACTGTCGACAAAACAGTGGAAATGAAAATAGTGTAAGTTTTTTTTTTAAATGAATACATAATACGCCAACATTACTAACAGGTATTCGTTACTTCACGGCTTCGACCGGGTCTCAACACTCTTAGTTTCGAATAAGTGTCGTTCACTTTAAGAATAAATATATTTATTATTTCTTAATTTACTATTTTTTGTTGTTGATAACTATTATACAAGTAGTTTCGTCAAAAAAAAACATTTCACACATCATCTAGCTTTCATTGAAATTAATATTCCAAAGCTCTTAGCTCAACGCGTAAATGATATCGCGAGATGAAAATATTACCAAGATCTAGAAAAACTACACTGAAAAGACTTTAGCAATTACACAACGCTAGGACTCACTGTTCCAAAGCTCTTTTCTGCTTATAGTTAAGGTATTGTTAGATTTAATTCGCAAGGGCAAGTGACCTATTGTGTACAAATAATATGTATGTATTATCGCCACACGTAGCGCAACACAACGGTCTTCGAACTCACAAAATACAATCATTTCGTAGTTTACGAGTTTTAATGGTTACTCAACCCTCATAATAGCAGATTCTACTTGCATCATAAAGTATCCTTTTATAATAAAACATATCTTATAAGCTAGGTAGGTACCTCTTCTTTTGTGTCGTACAAAGTATTTTTTTTATTTATTTACTTAACTTCATGTTTTTACAATATTGTACATACATTAACATCCACGCTAGGAGTTCACCTGTGATCTGGAGGACATTATTTCTAATTACCTATTCAATTTGGATAAGGTTACAATAAATGGTGATTTGGATAGTTTAGATAGTGGATGCATTAAGGTAAAAGCTACGAGAAAAACAGTAATAATTTACTGCTTGAGTAGATGGTATTTACAACAACAACAAAAAGTTAAGAATGTATCAGAAAGTTATGGAAAGAATATTTACAATAGATTGGTAAGGATAGAATAGAAGCAAGTATTAGATTATTCATATAGAGTGGTTTATGGAGTTTCATCATCTCTACATTTGAGGCTTGAGTTAAACCAGAATATTATGGTCTGTTTCTGGTTAATATCAATTTTGTTTTTGTCTGATATTGACAACGGCTTTACAACGTAGTTGAAAAGCAGTGTATTTATTTAAGAATCCTACAATAATATCCTTTTAAACAAAGAACATAAAGTACAAGTTTAGAACGAAGGTCAGCACAGAAGTTCAAACAGTAGGGTTGGTGTATTTCAAACTGTTGTCACATTTGACATTCCACAATTCAATTCTATGCCATTTTGTTTTTTTTTACATTTGCGCGGTCCCCGGTTATGCGCCGATTGTCGGTTCGTCAGTTTTTGAAGAAACTGTGATCTACTGAAAAGCATAACGATCATGTTTTTATGCTTGTCAGCTTAACGGACCTATAATCGACGTTTAAGGGGGCCCATTAACTGCCAACAAAATGGTGCTAATCTTTAAATTGTGACGATGTCAAATGTGACGAGTATTTGAAAGACACCAATCTAAGGATAACAAATAAAAGGAATTGTACTTAAAATCTAGAATTCGCATATGAACATTAATATTCGTGAAAACATTTTTTTAATCCCCACAATATCTTTCCGGTCATAATTATTTCCGTGCGTTAGCAATTTTTTTTATTCTTTTGATGTACGAAGTGTACATAAATTCGTAGTATTCCATATAATAAAACAAATTTACGTAAAATAAAGCATTAGAATTGTATGAAACAACTAGAACTCAACTTTCAACACATTTTGTAAAAAGTTTTTGAAATCCCTACGAATAGTTTTGAAATCTATGAAGCGTAGAACAAATTTCAATTGGTTGTGAAAATCGACCAAATGTTGAAACATGGGGTCTTTGATATTTTGATATATTATAGCTAAAGTCCAAGCAAACCCTGAGTAATAAATATTTTTGTCATTATTATTTATAAATTAAATTTCATAATACATTTATTTTCACACCGTAATAAATCTGTTTAGTTGTTGGTTTCCAGTACATAAATGACAATAATACCAATTAGATCCAGATATTTATAATGATCATAGATTTGAAATCCTGTCACAACATTGTGCAAGAATTGCTGGCGAGCTGCGTCCGTCCATAGATTGACTTCATCCGGTGTCTGTTGGCGATTCCCAAGTAGCGGTCGCCGTACAGACAACCAACAGGCTCGCGATGCAGTGCCCGCGAGCATTACCCTCCGAGCCACAATATCTACTAGACCTGCTGTACCTATTGGGCCTACTGCACCCACTTTGCCTAGTGTACCTAGTGTACCCACAGGGCCTCTAGGTCCACTGTCGCACCGGGAGTTCGCCATTTCAGTCAGTTCACCAGTTCGGTGTAGTGGGCCATCACAGACCGGATCGTCTCGTTCATTCATTATCAGTCACTCCGTAGAATGGCGCGCCGGGAGAGGAATACACGACTCTGAAATAATTGAATCCCACCCTTAGAGTATACTAGAGGTAGCCCAAGCCAAGGCAGTGAAGTCAGTTTTGGACTTGTTTGATGATTTTAACATGACTCGGCGCACCTGGGCGTGGCTAAGACTAAGGCTACGGTATTTATACATCCATTCATATCACATATAGATATAATGTTTTTGTGTATTCGTATGGCCACTTTTTCACAGTATTTCTATCAACAAAAATACAGCATCTAACCTAAAAAACCGTTTAGTTGTGTCAAGTTTAGTGGCATAATAAAAAATGTGGGCGGAGTCCCGCCGTTAACCAGCGAAGATAGTCAGCTTAAGATCATTGCGACAGTATATAGAAGCGGCCCAAGAAATTTGCTGTCTCTTTCTCTCTCTTGGTGTACGATGTAAAAACTCGGAAAAAGTGATTTATTACAATTTCGGATGGGTTGGGTAAAACAAATTAGCTATCCCTCCATATATTGTTACTTCAAGATCCCACCTAAGTGGGTGTCAACGATGCGGTTTTACAGATCAGTAGTTGTGTTGTTATTGGGATTAAAGTTGGTTATAGATTTGGGTTTTAAGTTGTTCGTAGTGTTCCTACGTGTTCGAGGGAATATTAATTTCAACTCTCTAATTCTGTTCGATAAATAAAATTAATTTGAATTTAATTGATTTTTCGGTAGATTTAGGAGGGATTCATGAACGCAACGCTTGATTGTCAAATAGAATCGATTATATGAATAAATTCCACTTTGATGGGTTCATCTATAGGTGGTTTAGTACTGCTACACTGTCTTTAACTATATTTAAAGCAGCATTTACTATTTCATTTTTTTGTGTCGCTTCCGACTGAAGGTTGGCTATAATCAAGAAAAAAAATTATCCTGCAGGTTATAGTGGAACTGCACTCGTGTCCATCACATCGGTTTCGATGTCACGTGGTGCGGCGTCTGTTACGTCCTCCAACAACCCTTACCTTGATTATCAGTTGGGTCATCTTGGATTTGTCCCTCCGCATGATGTGACAGATATTGAAGTCACCTTCATTTGTCGAGATTATTTTTCGGATGATTTTTAAATATCACTGCACTGCGCCTAGACATCTAAAAAAAGCTGAGTATGCCATAAGAAATTATGTTGGAAAATAAATTCCGACAAATTCACTTCCTTCTTTTTTTCGTTGGGAATACATCTTTAAAATCTCCATGTACTTAATTGCCAGCTGTGTAGGTATTAAACTACTTTTACGCTTAAGAACCTTTACAGCGAGTTGTATTCGTATTAATTGATCGATACCTCATACATCTGCATTTCATTATATTTTCAAAATATATAAAAAATAACCCATAAAAAATAAATAATATAAATCAATTCCAATATTTTTAACAATAATTAATTGCAAAGTTTCCCCATAATATTTACTGATCAGTTGTTAACGTAATATATTGTTTAAGCTATTTATTGACTAGAATTTATAATCACTTCTGGGCATTGGTACTTGTCTAATTAATTTTAGGGTGGTCATATATTTATTGTTTTGGGTAAGACAGAGTTTTCCTTTTGTATTGTATTTCCATTTTTTTTTGTATCTATTTCCTAACCATATTTTTAATTTGTTTGTATATTTGTGAAGTGAGAATTAAAAACGCCAATGTTTTTCTTAAAATACTTTATCAACGTCTCCGATATTTAGAAAAGTAAAATCAGATGTTTTTTGCGACTGAAGTATGATGTAGAACAACATGAAATAGAGCTGTTAATCGAAATTGCGAATACATCAATCAATTTGGAATGGAGTTAATGCAATAATAAGATATGGTAATTCGAGGATTTACAAAGTAGTTCGTTTGTTTTCCGACGCTGGAAAACTACTCGACTGCGATATTCTTCCAGAGAGAGAGAGCGCAAGACGCCGAGATTAAGGTGTAAATATTAGAATGGAGTGAGTTCTCGTGGCTGTTTTTGCTGTGGTGTGTATACTTACATACATGCTTACAGATCATATATAGGCTTAGGTAACAGGTCGCTTTTACGTCGTTTAGCCGCACTGACTAGGACAAAAGCGACAAAACTATTTCATTACTGAGAATTGAATTGTTTTTCTGGTGGTGCAATTTCCTAGTGAGGTTGAGAGTTGAAATTAGACGTCCATTCTGGTGTATATTGTCGAGTTACACAGAAATAAAACTTCCTGTCTTGTGACTTTAAAGCATGAGCTCCTGCTGCCAGAGTCAGTGGAACTATAGGAAAGGTTGTAAAGCTGGAAGAAATAGGAGAGGGGAAGGAGGTTATATCAAAAGCCACTTCAAACAATATTTTGACTGGGTGTTTGTTACTCGCCAGAGCGATACTGATGTTTTCTTCCACAAATTGAAAGGATACTATTATACATTTCGAAGTATTTGGTCTAGATTATGGTATTGTTCCTCTTGATTGTGACCAGAAGTTACATTTCATTAATATATTACAAAATATACGAATATGACCCGTAGAGCCAGATTTAAAGCCAGAAAATACGTGAGCTAAACATGGGTATAAAGTTATATTACGTAGTACTGCGCAAAATTTGACTATTTTGATTTAATTTACAGACTGTAGAATATAATCGCCAACTTCTTTTAAAGGGTATTTTAAATGGGACCGCTCTACTTGTCAGTGACATATCGCGACATATCGTGCATTAATTTCTCGTCGGCTGCCCGTGCACAGCCTTATAGCCTTACAGGCGTACAGCCGTACGGCTGTAGTGATTCTTGCGCTGCATCATACATGTATATGGTGATGGATTAATGGCCATTATAAGACAGTTGGTGGTGTTTTCCAGTTAGGCCCACTACGGCCTAGTTAAGCTTAGACTGCTGGAACTAATACTGGTGTAATATAAAGCGAGCGATCGACATTTGTGGAGCCTTGTCACGGACAGAGAATCATCTTAAATAATTTAATCACCTAATTTTAAACATTAGGTCAGTGGAATCGATAAACTGGATGAACGCGAACAAGTTAAAACATTGACAAGAGATTTACAGCGGTCTGGCTGTCTGAACCCCGCCCACTATTCAATTATCTGTTTGATATTGTAATGTATTAAACTTGTAAAAGGAAAGTAGGTACCTAAATAATACGGAACGAGGTTTTTTTATGAAGTTTGAAGCGCTTGCTTCTGTTTATTTTATTAAAAATTGCCTTGGAGGTAATTGAAAAGCTCACAGAATTCTGTTTCGCGTTCAACGGACTGAATGTTTTTCGATATCACCGGCAGTGGGCGAGGAATTTGAGAACTTTTTCCCAATAAAGTTTGTATTGTCATCGAACTATTGAAAATGAAATCCACAATAGTTATCTGAAATATTAAAATACCTCGTTGACTTGTGGTTTGTTTGCGGGGATCAAATCGCTCGACTGACAGATTTGAACTACGGACTTTTCCACCACAAAAACATTCTCCACAATTTAATATTTTTACAAGCGCCGAGTTTTCTCTAGAACTTCCTTTGCCCTAGTTTGTAGGTTGCATATATAAATACAGTTACAATGCAACCACCGCAGCTGCGATTAAATTCGCAGTGAAATTAAAGCAGTATCAATCATTAAATAAGCCGTTGAGCTCAGAGCTCGAATGCATTTGATCGCGTTACTAAGTTTACAAGGAAACTCCATTGCGTGAATAGATTTTTTTATAGAACCAATAAAAGAGAAGCTAGTGTACCTGTATAATCCTTAAATTTTATACGAATGCCGCAAAACAAATATTTACAACTCATTCTCTTTTAAATTTGTGTTGTGAAAGGTGTATTCTCGGCACACGCGCTACAGTAATCCCTTAGTTAAAACATGTCCGTAAAGCATTTTATCCATTTGTATTATGGATATTGATCATGTATGCGTATTGTTTCATGTGTATTCGTGCATCTTTCGATTCTTCTAGTTGTTTAATGCTTTTGTCAATAGTGGCCTTGTTCGGTCTTTGTAGTTTTTTCACAGATTCAGACTGTTTTCGTCGTTATCGTCGTGGACAACTTTATATGCCTGGAAGTCACTTGCGTCATTGATCCCTATGGCACCGGCGCATAGCCAAGAAACTCGTTAAACGCGCACTTAACATTTGTACTCGGTTGACATTCGATACGTAGGAACGGGTCGTTTCTACCACTCGTTCCTGTATTCAACAGCTCGGCAGCTGAATGATTTGCTGACTTCTGTGTTTCCTACCTCCTACAGCATGGGCAGCCCTCAAAACCCAGGTCCACTCATTATTTTTCTCATAAAATCTTGCACACAGCACCGCCAAAGATGGCATAGGCCCTCAGGGCTTCCTGTTGAAATTATTTTGGGTCTTTCGTCGTTTTATCTAATTGTATCTACATTTAACTAATCCAAACTATTTTATACTCACTTCTCTACCCGGACACACCTTCATTACTTCATGCACACTCGTGCTATTCTGTTATTGATAGATGTCTTGACCCAAGTATCAGAATCACACGACCGTGACATGTCTCTTGGGCACGTCACCTACTTATGTTTTCATACACTCGCGCGTCATATTTTCTTCTGGCCCTCCTTACCTCCATTAATTTGCCCCACGCGCTAAAACCTTACATCGGCTTTGGGCTATTTTCAGAAATCTTCTTCCGTAGTTTGGTCACCAGAGCTCCATTATTCACTGCGATCCTCGAATCCTTAACTAATCATTAGCGAGTGCTGCATTCAGTCCTCTAATAGAATTTCCTGCATGAATTAATATTTTCATACAATATTGTATCCGTACAATTAAACATTATTTTCTTTTCCGATTTAAGCGTGCAGTTGTTGATTTAAAAAAATTAAATCTGTCATCCTATTGAATTTCCGAATAATCATTGTGATAACCCTCGGAGGCTGCGAATGAGGCGGTGTAAGTGGTAAATCATTCGCTGCAAAGCGACGGGCCCTATTTAAATGAAATAAGCCATGATTATATACCATCATAAACTGGGGTTCGTTAGTCGATTTGGTGGGATTAAAGAGAGACCGAGTAGCCCAAATCGTAGAATATTTGGTATTTAAAGTTAAGAGCCATTCTGGCGAAATTTCAGCTGAGGGTCGCCATTTAAAACTAGAAAATAATTTAAAATCATACATAAATTTCTATTAAAAACACTTCATTAATATATTTTTTTTAATTTGTGGGGACAGTCAGTAAGAATATACGCAAAAGATCCAAACTCACTAAAAAAACTAATACCCATTTTACAAGTTTGTTATTAATTTAAGCCATAATGAAGGTACTACAGGCTAGTTTTAAAATAACGGATTATTCATTTATAAAATAATGATTAATTTTAAAGCTTTTATGCTTATTATTGTTTTATTATTAATTGAAATAATATAAACATAAGTTTCTTAAAAGGTCTCGGTGGCTCAATTGGCAGTTACTCCCGGATAGAGTAGAGGTTCCGAGTTCGAGTCTCGGTCGCGACCGTTATATTTTTTCTGTTTCATATTTACGTTGAAAATTATTTCAACGTTGATTATTAATTTAATGAAATAAAAAAATAAATTTGAGTAAGACCATAGATTTTATTTAAATTTTCACGACCGACCGGTTTCGCTTAGCCTAAGCATCATCAGGGTACACAATTTAACTAAACATAAAATATATTGTGTTCGTTTATACTCGTATTTACATACAGAGGGAGAGCACAATATAAAATTAAATAATAGAACATTAAAATTATAAAGAGATTTAAATTAAAATCTCAAGAGAGAAAGAGACACATAATATGAATTAAAAGAAGCAATACGTTAACTGAGAAGGTGATTAAGGAATAATGATAAATTTTATGAGTCTACAGGAAATATACCTAATATTGAACTACTGGCAAATTTAACTGATTATTAAAAATATGAATTATTAATTTAATTAATTGGATTATTAAATATTAATATAACGTTTGCCCTGATTTGTTTTCGTTCTCATTTCATACCCGAAGTTATTTAATTTCATTCAAGCATGTTCCAGCAAAAGGGCGCGATCTCTGCGCTTTGATTTCTTCAACCTTCCGATTGCTTTTAACTTTGCTGATCAAAAATTGTCTGCCGTGAATTGTTATTTTCAGGATTGCACAGTTCGAAAAAATAATGCAAAGGTGTTCCGTCAACTGCTTTAAATACCATCCAGCAAAGCTTACCTGGATTCTTTCAGGTCGTTTGAGAGGGAGAAGGTTCCAAAGGTTTTTTGAAAAATGAGAATATTTCAAAACGCCGTAGTAACTTCGTTTTAACGCCACTACGTATTTACTCCATTGGCCAAATTTTGCCTTTGATCGAGCTTCATCAACGCCGCACACTAAAACAAATTGGTTACAGTGGCTAAAAGCGAAGCCTAATGGACGTCTAAAATATCAATAAACGGTGTTCAAACAAAGTTCCTGTTTTCAATTTTCATCGATAGTGTCACACCGCAAATCGTTTGCTTTCTATGAAAATATATTATCCTATGCAGAAAACTTTGGTTTGACTTTTTTCCAATAATCAAGTTAGGTGATGTTTTAAATTTAATATAATCCTCTTTTATTCATCTTTATTATATTTTTTTAGCGTGTCAATTAAGTTGATTTAGTACCTACTCTGTACTATTTTTTTGTTACTTTAGTTTTTCGTTTGATTAGATAATAGATGATAATATATGTGCAAGCAAACTTTAAATACGTCCAATGAGTAAGTACTAGAATTTTTCGCAGTTTTGTTCGTGTTTGATCAAATATATATTTGAGATGTTTTCATATTTAATTTAACTCTTTTCAGAATCGTTTGGGTTATCTTTTCTGAATATTCGCTTTCTTTTAGTTAGTTTTGGTTGAGATGTTAGCAGCTGCTAATGTATAATCACACCAAAGTGGCCTAAGACTCAAATTAAAGCCATATGAGGGGGACGATCGTCAATAACCGGTGCTTTCGGTAGAGTGATTGTTGTTATATTATGTATCGGGGAGCAGGAGAGCAAGGAGTGCAAAGAGTGAGTGTGCTGTTAGCAGTAGCTGCTAGCTGCTGGGATGTCAGCCCTCAGCGCGAAGAGAGAGAGGCGGTGATGATTGAGCCACATCCGCTCGCTCGCATCTGTCACCGCATTGCGTATCCTCGACTTCGTGTCGCCCTGTACCACTGAACGTATAAACTGATAAGTGCGTTGTAGGCGTGACTAGTGTGCCCAAAGAAAGATATTTTTTCCTCGCTTTGGTGAAGTTGATCAAACCTTTTTAAATATCGAACTTCTTAGATAAACTATTGCACTTGCTCATCTGGGGCCTAGGAGTCGACATCAGCTTTTTTTCAATCGGCACAAATTACACGCTAGGCATTATCTGTTCAGTGTCACGTAGCTAGTACGGGACCGGCTGACATAAGTTCGACGACAGACAACCGAGGGTCAAGTGAGCTGTAGTGGCTACTAAGTAATGGAGTGGGAAGATAATTGTTTGAAGTATGTAGATTCCTCATAAATATAATAATTTACTTTTTAATTTGTCTCAGAGGCGCTTCACAACTTAATTTATCTAACCTACAGTTTATAACTTAGACATATATCTAATATCTTGCAGCTAAGATTTATTACTAATGGCTCACAACTAAGATTTTTAACTTGTGACTTACAACTAGGACGTTTAGTTATTAACTAACTGCTGCCTTTGTGGCCGAGTGGTAAGACGGTTTACTACGAATCCAGAGATCGCAGTTCAAACCCGGCGTGCGTAAACAACTTTTATTTCATAAACAATAATATATAGTATATTTGTGGCATGTTCCAGAGTGGTAGATACTGTGAGTGTCGCACTGGTGAAATACCACCATTCAGAATCAAAACGTTACTTGAAATAGCTTCAGTCGTGCATGGTGACCAGATCTGAATAGCCAGGTACTTCCCAACTTTCTTCTTCCCCATCTCCTTACCCTCCCACTACCTTCAGCCTCACAACATACCCCAATTGAGGATGCCAACGTCTCACTGGCTCTAAATGGGAGCAAGACTCTTGTGCGGTTTAAAAAAAAATTGCAATGCATACCGCACATTATTCATTATAATATTATATGGTATTCACTAAAAAAAGATATTTAAAAAACTGAGACTTATAGCTAATAACTAAGACGTATAACTAGTGACTTTAACCTTATGACTTATATATTTATGACCAACTGGGTCAATATTGCAGTATGACTTACAATACAACGAGAATTATAACATAACTAATATATTATTTACATTCATAGATATATGATTTGATAACTGTTGCTAGTGCTGTCAGTGATAACTTAATATAAATTAAATAACAATGGGACGAGTTTATGTGTGATACTCTGTATACAAAATGTTCACTATTATAAAAATTAGAACATAACGTAATATCAAAAAACAGTGAGACGACTCTGAATATGATAAAAAACAAACGAGCAGTAATTTATTGTGTATTATGTGATAATGTTTTAAAAGTTAAGAAATAAAAAAATAAAAAAATTATAATCGAGCTCTTTACAAAAGTTCTAAAATGTTGATTATTTTTGCAAGCTATAGAGTATTTATACAATACTAGTTAAGTCGTGATACACACGTCAAAAGGGACATAGTGAATAAATCGTGAAGTAGCGTAATCGGAAAAAAAATTCCAACCCTTTTACGTATGAGCGAAAATTACTAATATTGTTTTTGAAGACATTAGCGCCCCACACGGCGATCTAACGAATCATGTACAGAAGACGGCTTAGCGTATTAATTCGATCCGATGGTTAAACTAAGCGCGTCATATATAACTTTATTGATTAAACACGACAATCCTAAATACATGAAACGTGTAGTTACCCTGGGAAATCTAGTTGGCGATTACCAGCCCACAATAATTTGAATCTGTCCGGGCTGAGTGAGATGGATAGGCAGAAGCGACTGCTCATTGCTCGGTGACGATGTTTGTCCCTCGTGAACGGAAATATAGCACACGAAGATGATCCCTCATTTTCATTCCAAGATTAAGAAGACATACCCTAGAAATAAATCGGTGGGGGGCGTTCCCGAAAAAATAGGCGGAGTCTTAAAAAAATTAAGAAATTTATTTGCATATCGTCGCCGGAAAGGCAAAAAAGCTGAAGCGCTATTTTGAGAAGTTTACACTAGAGCACTTTCAAGTTTTTTGTTTGTTTTACAATAAAATTGATATGTCTCCAGTACCTGGTTGGATTTTGAAAAAAAAAGATAACTCAGGTAACTCAATGCTCTCACTGAGTTACATAAAGCGACAAAAAGCTTAAAAAGTCCCTAACTTGAGTCGCTTGAGTCAAGCCTTCTTCCAAATAGTAAATATTTTTTGATGGCTGAAAGGCCACAAAAGTCTTCAGAAACAAACTAGAGTCAAAGCTTTGACGCAGAAAAAATACTGATCGAAACTGCATATTTAACTCATTTTTGACCAAAGTATCGCCTAAGCCTTTTTTGCCTTTCCGGCGACGATGTATTCATTTTATATCGTACAAGTTTTATTATTGCGGAAAAATACAATAACTCCTTATTTACCAGTTACGGTCATTATGTAAAAACTTCACGAAAAGATTTCACTAGGAATTCATTAGAAAAACTTAAACATTCAATTTGACGTTTGGCGCAGATTATACTACGTATTTGGTTGTCGTGGGGTGAATGATGCAAAAAATGAAAAAATTCGGACGACAAAACAAAGTTTTCCATAGCAGTTTTTTTTTTTGCTGTAGTATACTTGATTGAAGAACATAAAACCTTTTATTTGAATTATTCTAATGAACGTATTACTATAATTTCAAATATTTTCAACGGAATATCTCGAGAAGTAACTAAATGATTTGGAAATGTGAATGGTAAGGATTAGTTTTTATTAATTTAAAATATAAATTTCTTACCTTCCTCCATTTTGCACTAAGCATGACAAAGTTGGTTTATTAGAATTACATCTCAAGAATCTCAAAACTTGCTCAATCAATCTTTAACCATTTTGGTTTGTTTTCTATATCAAAACACCGAAACATAATATACATTAATCCCACGAGTATCAAACTTTATCAAAAAAACTCTCATCGACCCTTAAATTGAATTGAGCAGTCCCTAAGTAAACAAGTATCTATGTGTTCAATAAAATAACACGTAGAGGTTCTTTATTAAATTAATAATCATACTCTTCAACATTTCAACTTTAGATGTTTTAACATAAAAAGTACGTAAACTTCAATATCCTAAGACAATGAGAGGTACACAATAAATAATAGTATTTTTTTACTTTATTCCACTAGTTTTCCCTTTATTACGGGTATCTCCAGACTGGTACGACTGGCTGAAGTAAATCTATGGTATACATACTATTTATATCCGGAATGGACGCTTATTGGGTCCATATCGTATTGAACATCTGTGACTTTTAATTTTGTTTTAATTCTTACAGGGGCGGCTTTGCAATATCGTTTAAATATACACAGGTTACAAAGTAATCAATAGTGGAATAAAACTTTTAAAAATTGTATAATTAAATCACAAAAATGAAATTCCACCACAAATGAACAGTTTCAAAATTAAAAATAACAAAATTAAAGGTTTTCCAATATATATTATAATTCAGGTGAAATTTGTTGAAAGATGGGGTAGAAGATGAAAGAAGGGGTAGAAAATGACGCCGTACCCTACGGCTTTGAAACTTGTACGAGTGTGGTGTTCATGTTGCTCTGGATTACATTTTGAATAATTAGTAGGTTATTAGTTAATATATAGAGTAAAGTATCGAACGAAATGTATTTACACTAAAATGTACCGGTGAAATTAAGTAATTTCAGTGGAAGTTTTTCACATTTAGTATTTTATTGAGTGACAAATCAACTTCAGATATATAATTTTTAATTAATTCCCTATCCTGTTCTATAAATTCAGAAAGCTCATTGTGAAATTTGCTATCATGCTAACAAATCGAACAACAAATCATTTAAATAAATACTAAATATAATTTTGCCAATACCATGTCCTTTGAATGCAAAACTGTATCTTTCTCCAAACTAGAAGTAATTAAAATAATTGTGTTTTTCTGAAATGACCTGTTAGGTAAGTGTGCTTCTGTGTATTATATATGTCCATAATATAAATACGCCATAGATTATACGTAGAATAAGATGGACCCTAGGAATTAAGATTTGTACAGCACCTTTGAGGTGTTTCTTAGGTACTTAGTTGACTAATTTATTAAGCAAAATATCACGTTAAGGGCGCTGTACAAACTAGAGAATAAATAAGTCCAGGTACCGCCTTTACCTTAAAAGATATTTAGTTATTCATGGTACAGATTAAACAAACAAAATTGGTTTTAAATATGTCCATACGTAGGAATGTTTCAACGATAAGAGGGCGCCAGTTCTAGACAAAGTATATTCGTAATTAGTTCACAGGAATTAGGAAAATAGGTTCTCAGCAAAGGTTGCTTTGTCAAGCTCCCACGCGTTCAGTTAGTTGCTGACGATAGCGAAATACACACAGAGTTAATTGTTTCAGATAACTGTTTTGTAGCAGGAACCTGCTATATATAAATCTTTTTTTACGATATAGGTTTGGAATAAAAACGGAGGAGAAAAAAAAAAAAAAAGAATCCTATTTGTAGTAACTACAATTTAATAGTTATAATTTTGAAACTGTTAATTCGTGGTGGAACTACATTTTAATGGTTTTAATAATACCTAAATTTTAACTTTATTCCACTATTTTTTATTTAAGACCTGACCGGTTTCACCTTATGACGGGCATATTCAGACTGGTACAATTTTAAGTAAATCTATGGCATATATACTGTTAGTGTCCGAAATGGACGCTTACCAGTCTGAAGATGCCCGTCCTAAGGTGAAACCGGTCAGGTCTTAAATAAAAAAATTGTGAAATAAACTTTAAAAATTGGTATTATTAATATCATTAACAACAATTTGCAAATGGGATAGCGAAAGTTTATCTACGTTCACCCCGATAAGTACCTACCTACTTACAGTGGTAAGCTGCTAAAATATATACCGATCATCCTGTTAGTTTTCAGTTTTCAAGTACAAAATACTTTTCATACAAATTAGTATGAATATTCTTTGTGTGTGTTTTTAGCAACAATAGCCGAAGTCAAACGAGACTAATTATTTTTTTTGTTGGATTCTTTAAACATTGAATAAACCAATTGGAATCTCTTATTTAGATACTGATGTGCCTTAATTAAAAATAGTTAAGGCTTTTATTTATGTACGATTTTACACAAAAACATTTTTGTGATAACAAAATGTGACTGAAGTGGCAGCAGTTAAATATAATATCTGTGTGAAACTGAAAGTTATGGTACGGCTTTAAAAATACCTATACAGTGTGATACATTTATATGCATGTATTGTGTACTTACTCGTACATACAGAATATGCTACTAACACACATATTCCTCTGAAGTGAAGAGCTAATTTTGGAAGGTTGTTTGGCCATGTGTTCACTGATCGTTGTAGCTTTATGGATACATTTCGACAAACATCGAGACAAGACGCTATGTAA
Organism: Drusus annulatus; assembly: GCA_022651775.1. Taxonomy (NCBI): domain Eukaryota; kingdom Metazoa; phylum Arthropoda; class Insecta; order Trichoptera; family Limnephilidae; genus Drusus; species Drusus annulatus. Next base: position 42,906 of record JAGWCC010000959.1, read on the forward strand.
ATCGAAAGATTTTCGCAAAAAGGGTGTAAGCACGTCTTTGGTGGCTGCTTTGTTATCTACGAAGTATCGTGACTTTTTGACTTGGGAGTCTCATACTGTTTTAAAGCGTAAATTAAATCAGAACCATTCAATTCAAAATTGGGCTTTGAATGATGCAAATCCTCTCATTTACATAGAAATCTGCTACATCTACCAATGCGGTATCATCATAGAATGCCAACCTCAAGCAACAGCGGAGGTACCTACTTGTTGTTGGATGTACAAAGTGAATTCTTTTTTGGAAAACCGATTCATCTATCTTTAGCTCTGACCGATGCGATGGACCTACCGCGGCAGACCTATAAACTTGCCCGCGCATAACTATAAAACCACAACAACATGGCTTTAAGCTTCCCTTTAGTCCGGCTCGAGGGTTGGGAATTACTGCATCAGCTATGGCATAATAATACACCTCTTCATTGATTATCATTAGCAACTTGCGCTCGGAATCTCTACACGTACATTAAGTGAGTATTATTCAAGTGTAAGGAAAGCTTAAAATATATGTACTCGTACGTCTAACATCAAATAATAAGAGGTCTTCATTGAAAATAAAAAAAAAGAGAACAGCTACCTTGGTTTTCATGATATTTCAAAGAATTCAAGTTCTCTCAGCGTATTTTTTTTACCAAATAGCGCTATTGTATATTTTTTTCGAACATCAATTCATAGATAAAAGAGTTGAAAACCTCATTACTGGGCCAACCTGTGATCAGCGCATTTAAAAACGTTTTTATTTTCATGTGAACTCTTGTACATATTTGAATCGCTTGTGTCTTTTTTAATTTGAATAGTTTATTCCACAAGTCAGGACTCTTCCACGCTACGCGACAGCTGACTAATTTTGAAAGATGGCAGCCTAAAGTCGGAAGAAATTCAAATATTAATAATTTTCAATAGAAGTATGAGATCGTTTAAAAATGCCGCTTTCTAATGAAGTCTTGATGATTTTTACTCCCGGTTAGAGTAGAGGTCCCGAGTTCGAGTCTCGGTCATGAACATTGTTCTTTTTAGTTTCTGGCATTTTTCTTTATCAAATTTTTGTTTTAGATTAATAATACTATTTAAATATTGAATAATTTCAATTACCGTTAACCTCGTTTAATGTTTAAGTATTTTAAAATTATAGTAAATCTAACCATAGTTTTAAGTACTGTTATAACTTTGTAAAGCACCTGTGGCGCTATATAAATTAGCTAAGAATTGCTATAGGTGCTTATAATCAGGTATGATAACACGCACTCGCAGTTGGTTCCAATTTATTGGAATTCATGAGTATTGTTTCTCGCCAATCTTGGTAATTCGGTAAAGCTTATAAGCACCGATCGCTGTTATACGCGATACACCCCTAATAAAACAAAAAATAGAAAATCCTAATCTTAAGTATTTAGTATTACAACTGTACCACGTAAAATATCTTTATAAACTTAAGCACTTAAAGATATTTTCTTTGATTTACTAATTTCTTTCAGTAAAAAAATGAAAAATAGATTTGTACTTTTTTCCAGATTTTCCTTAAATGTATTTTTATGCGGGTACTGTACTCAACCTTACCCTTTGATTCATCCCTCACTTTAAATATAAAAATGAAGGCTTTGATTCTGGAAAGGACATGATAATAACATGAGATTTACTGTTTATTTTATTTAAATAACGCTTACCATCACTTTTATACGTATATAAAATGCATTTGTATGTAGGTATTTTGTCATCTATCTTGCTTCATCTATTGCTGCTCATAAGTGCTTAATCGGGGAGAAATAGTTAGTATGCAGGCGAATTTTCTATAATTATTTTTGTTTATTAGTGTCTGCATTTGTGCTTTCTCCGCAATAAACAAAGGACACTACTGAAAACATGAATAGAGTTTTTTTGATTTGAGGATTTAAAGACCTCTCGGAGTCAATTTAATATGTATTGTCAAGTGTTTTGTTTTCAGAATAATAATACGTCAGTTTTTATTTTATTGTAATGAAAATGAAATAATAACTTTGTTTAAGACCAGAGATTTTATTTTATTTTTTATGACCGCCCGGTATCGCTTGGCCTAAGCATCATCGGGGTAGAAAATTAATCTAAACAAAAAATACAAAGTGTGCGGTTACATATACATACAGAGGGAGAACACAATATAAAATAAAATAACAGTGAGAAAACAATAGAATAACATTTAAATTACAACAAAGAAACAGAGAGAAAGAGATAGATAATATGAAATGAAAAAGGCAAAACGTAAATTTTCGGTCGTAAAAATAAAATCTGTGGTCTTGTACAAACTCATTATTTCATTTTCATTAAATATGTTAAACCGTAAAGCGACAGCTTTCTGCGAAAATACATGTTGGTGTATTTGAAAGGTAGGGGCTAGTTTCGCTTGCAGAAGGTAAAGCAGAACATAGTATTTGTTGGGCAGTTAGTAGTGAGGTGTCGGACGGGAGGGCGCACCCGCCGACGTGGGAGTGACCATCTGTTGTGCGGTTGAGTACCTACTCTTCAGGAATCAATTTGCTGTGTTTCGTCACCGAGTTTCTATGCCATTTGGGGACACCTGTGCACAATACATTTCGGATCCAATTTCGTATTCTGATTTGGCCAGTTAAGGAATCTACTACGTATATGTAATTTCAATAGAAGCTTATATCTATAACTAATTGTGGCATTGCGGGTGTAACTTGACATGGCAAGAAAAAACATAAGTTCCATTTTAAATATATTATAATGCCCGCTAAAACACATTATAGGTAAGTACTTTATTAGGTAAGTAGGGATGTGAAAGGATTATTTTTTAAATTTGATGATTTCAATTTACATTAATTCCAAATTTGAAAAGTTTACGCTCGTACTTACGTACGTACTCGCAATTTTTTTTTATACATGTAATAACACTACAACAGACAATTATTTTGTGTGTTGCACTAAAACTTTTCGAATCACTAGTACATACGACAATTTGCACAGACTTTTTTGTCTAGAATTTTCAGGTCAACTCAACTACGAGTACATATATCTTAAAACGTCATTTCAATCACAATAAAATCTACATCAATTTGAATCTCCGCATTTATAATCTCTACTGTTTTCAAATGAAAAAATGCACAACTGGTATTTAATTGTAAACAAACGATATGCTATCTTAGTTATTTAAAACAAAACCGATTTGAATTATTTTATTTCGCTTAGTTAAACTTTGCTTTTAAATTAATTTATGTTTTTGTTCCAGGTAAGGAAAACAACCACGGAGCATAGTCTGCTGGAAAGCTTGTTCTGGAAAAGCGCAAGTATCATATATTATTCCTTCCGTTAATTACTATTATGAATAGTGAATACCTTATGGTAATGGCTTACTTAGAAGAGCGTTAGTTAAAGGTGGAATGATAATTATTTAATTAAAAAATCAATCAATTTTTTGGTTTATAAGAAATACACAAGAATGGTTTCAGTGCTATATATATAACCACCAATATGTTGGAAACCTTGTGAGACGGAAAAAATATAAAACGCTCACTTATTTATTTTAGTCAGCCATTTTACTAGGGCAGTATTGATCTACCACTCGAGGTATAAGAAAAGTCTACCTGCGTATATATTTTAATAAAAATGCTTAGGCGAAAATATAAATCGCAATAATGTAACGCTTTTTAAATTGCGATAAAAGCATTAGAATACATTTTTAAGTGTGAATTTTGATAGCAAATGGCAATTAGGGTTTTTGAGAAGAACTGTTGTAGGTCGAAAACCTATTGTTTGCCATACTCGAGTAATCAAATTGTTGAAACGTGAATTTGAAAAAAAAAGTCATATTAAATGATGATTTTTTTTCCAAAATCACACAATTTATTCCATAATCAAACCATAGTATAGAGCCAACAGCAGCAGAGCCTACTAATAAGCCAATAAACATGAACATTGAAAATAATTTTATAAACTGAATAATAGTCAAACGCAACTTTTGAGGCCCCTGAGAGAACGATTTCTCTAAAAAACAAAACTTCTATGCATTGACTTCTCACTCTTGTTTTCTTATATTAATCTAGAAATTTAGATTTAAATAATAATAAGAATAACCTGACAATATCTGAAAAACTCCTACTGCCATCATAAGAAGCGGTAGATGTCACTTGTGCAATGATGGAGGACTTAGCCAGCAGAGGAATTGAACGCACGACGCCCGGGTGGGAATCCGACGCGTTTGTTCACTCAGCTACCGACCAGCATTTATTTATTAAAAGGATAATATAGTACAAATTATTTTTATTTTATATTATTATTCCCAAGAAGAGAAAAAAAACCCATTCCGATATTAAAGATATTTCTAATTAAATTCTACTATATCCACAAAGTAGTACATTTTTTTTCAAATAAAACATACAACGATGTTGCACTCCCATGAGTAATCAACAAAACTTATTCAATAATTTAATTTTCAGAGCTATTTCTTACATCTGTTGAAGAATTCATTTCGTACAGTCTGCCATGTTTTTAAATAGATTGCCCGATTTCAAATCGATGATAACTTTTTTTTTATGGAAATACATTATTTGTCTCCATAATTTTTCTCATACCTCCCACAGAGATATTGTATATTTTTACAGGAAACCTGCAGTACCTTTGTACATTTATTTTGTCGCTTATGATCCCGATACTCCACATAATTTGTAACGATAAATCAAACCTACAAATGAATATAATATCTCAGCACATTTTATGTGGATTATTTTCATTCAGAAAATTCTAATTAACCAATTCTGCAATGATTTAAGGTTTTCTAGTACATTTCACTTCTACTATCATAATTCCGAAGAAAGTAATTAAGTTATTCTACAGTGAGTATACGTTTCCCATTGACATTTATTAGGATTCATCCAGAAGATTGCAATAAGATAATTCTGGCAATCGTCTTTAAATGTTTTTTCTACGTTTATTATTGAAACCTGTTCTTGACTTTTTACGCAGAGTAAAGAAACAGATATCGTTAATATGATGCATCTACAAAATGATTTATTAATGAAAAAGCAATGCCCTGAAATATAATACTTTGTTAGCTTCGATTTGTATTTGCTAACAAGCAAGAGCTTCATTTTAACTTGACTAATTGATTAATATATATACATATATATATATATATATATATTAATTTATAAGACAATGGGACTGTGGCATTCCCAATTGAGGTATATTGTGAAACTGAAGGAAGTGGGGAATTGAAAGAGATGTGGAAGACAAAGATTGTTAAGTACCTAGCTAATCATATCTGGTCACAAAACCCGGCTAATGCTATTTTCAAGCAATTCGATTCTTAAAGGTGGTCTTTCACCAGGGGGATACTAAGAGTTTCTACCACTTTAGAGCGTGCCGCAAATATGCTATTTATTATATTTTCGTGGAAAGCAATTAATTTGTGGTTTGAAATCGACCGGTTTTGCTGAGGCTAAGCTTCATTAGGGTATAAAACTAAACTAAACAAAAAATACTAAGTGTGCGGTTATATATACATACAGAGGGAGAACTCAATATAAAATAAAAAAAAGGGAACAGTGAGAAAATAATTTTATGTTTTACTCTGATAATGCTTAGGCTAAGCTAAACCGGTCGGTCATTAAATTAAAATAAAAACTTTGATCTTACACAAAGTTATTATTTCATTTTCATTAAACCATATATTTTTTTAAGCGAAATTGAAACCCGCTACTTTTGGATCGGCAGCCGAGGATCTTAACCGCTCAGCCGTGGTGGTCATCATATCTATGAAATGACAAACTATTGAAGTCATTACCTCACTGCTTTCTGACCTGTTCTAATAAAGCAACATATCGTGTTTTAGTGCCACCGACATTTTTATAGCTTTATTATTACGCACAGATGGCGCGGGCTGACTGTTATTCCGCCATATTCTAATTCAAACGATAAGAAACTTAAAATGAAACGTTAAACATAAATAATATGTACTGTGCCGCGGACACAATATTTCACTTCGATTGATTTAACTAGTGTCACTGACCACGGTCTATCGCCCGCAGCACGCCCGCAGCACGCCCGTAGCACGCCCGCAGCACGCCCGCAGCACGCCCGCAGCACGCCCGCAGCACGCCCGTAGCACGCCCGCAGCACGCCCGCAGCACGCCCGCAGCACGCCCGCAGCACGCCCGGAGCAACTCCGATAGGAGCAGCTCCTTGCTTGTCTAGCCACTAGAAGCATTTGTTTGATTGATCCCCGGTATTGAATCTTGGCGATGGCCAAGTGAGGGGTGAATTTATTCCACTCACATCCTGTTTCCGTGTTGTTTAAAAACGTGTACCAGAAATGGCCAACAAAACACGCAAACAAATAAAAATAAATGCGTCACCGTATTTATCCGATCCATTTCTAATTTAATAATCTTCATAACATTCAGAATCCCTTCAAAATTCAACGAATATATAAAAATAAACACACACTGAAGCTTTATTGGAGCATTTTTTTTTACAAGCTGTAGATTGAAGTCATCCAGTCGTAAAAATACTGAGATTCCTAATAGAATTCAATACGATCGTGATTTTGAATTTTGTCATATTCGTAAAATTCTTAATTTCCAGCTGGAAAAATACGTGTTTATCCTTTAAATCGTACTGAAATTCAATTCCATGAGAGATTTTAGAATTCAATGGATTTTTTTTTTGACATTCAGAAATATCTTTGTTGCAAAACATGAATACGTATCGTATTGAAAAATTTATCATATCGAAAAAAAAAAAAATCCCTAAGAACATCAATATTTTTATTTTGTTCAAAAAAACTTTCCTAAGCTGTGTTTAATAACCAGATTTAAGCGCCTACGTGCTTCACAACCTTCCTGTTCCCCAAATATTTCCTTCCCCATTTATTTTTACCTCACAACACTACAAAATTGGAGATTCAATCGTTCCACTGGCTCCTGGCAATTGGCTCTCGGGAACACCTAACTTAAAAAAAATGAAAAATAACAGTATAATAACGTTTAAATAAGCACCAGACGTATACTCGTACATTGAATTAGCATTAGACATACAATATGGATGATAGTTACTGCATCCTATGGCAAATAAGAAATCGTTATTTAGCAAGTTACAAATAATTATGAAATAAAGATTTATAATATAAAACTTACTGAAAAAAATATTTGTTTCGCTGAACATAAATACCTACTTCATGGTACAATAATTTGATTATTTATTTATTTGTTTCATTCGTCGATGAGAAAGTCAGTGCTGTCAACAAACTATATATTTATTCATCACTGGAAATTCTGCCGTCTGTCTCTGGCGCTCGGGTGCTGCTCGGACCTCCTCCGGCAGACGAGCGGAGACCGCCGAGCGCGGGCCCCCGTGTTGCCTAAGGAAAGAGCCTCCATATCGGGAAAACCGGTGCTCGGCGAGGGCACGAGGCTTTCTCGGCGGCAGCGGCGTCGGCGCACGCGGTCTCAATTATAATTACGTGCGCTGGCTGCTCGCTGCCCGTTGCCCATTTTCGTTACACACCTTTTAACTACTTGCTAAAGGCCAAGATGATAAAACTAAACAAATATGTAATTTCATCTTAAAATATGACAGGGCGTTAAGTCAATCTATAAACGGTGTAGAATATAAAGTTCCTAAATGGTAGCTCTTTGTTATTACCAGATCCAAAACTCTTTTCCTTTCCAGCCTCTTGCTTCCAACAATTTCCCATCGATACACTCTTGCCTCACTAAATTCTAATGGGGGTGGCTAAACTTAAGGCAACTTTGCATAGTTATGATTCAAACATCACATACGTTTTTTAATTGTATGAAAGGAAAATAGAACAGTAAAAGTCAAGCAAAGCTAGCCAGTTACTACCTACTTGTAATATTCTAATATAATTGTTTATTTATGGACTGACTGAATTCTCTTATTTGAACCTCCCAACCACTGAGCATGCTGTTTTTACTAGCGGAGCCAACATATTGTTAAACTTTCATATCAATTCAACATAGCCTCGATTTTGACTTACGTCTTTCATGTCCGAGATCTGCATTATGAACTATTTCATTTTCACAAGTCAAACGTGTTCTTGCTCAATACTGAAATAATCATATTTCCATAATATTCATAGACTTTTCATGATGCAAACCGAAGGAATATTATAACATTTCACCGCTTTGCGGGGGTGTCTTTAGCGAAAACAAGCATTTCACCGAACGACTTGAATTGAATTGAGTAAATTAATACAAAATTGTAATTCCTTCAATGCCAAATATACTGAAGAATAATCTAACATATTTGGACACGTCAACCGTTAAATTCTTCGACGTCAAACTATTTATTCATGAAGTATAATTAACTCATTGAATCAAAACCGCTGCGCTCCATCGAGTAATTGGCTTGAAACATTATGCGTTAATTAATTTGTAGAGAATTTGGTCCGGTCCCTCGTTAGTAGCGGTGTGTTGTGATTTTCTACGCAATTTCTATGCTAAAACGTTTTTGCTAAAACCATATATGCTAATAGTGTTTTTTTATTCAATTCCATGTCATAACTAACAAGTGATAAAAATAGTCCTTTCCTTAAATCGTTATCCCCGGACCTATCTTTTCCTTGAAATTTTGTGACTTTTTATCCCAATTTCTTGAGTCGAACGTTGTTGGTAAATATGTACGCGGTAGGAAAGTATAAAAGGCATATTCCAACTTTTATGAATAAAATAGCCACTTCTAGGCAGAGTAACCAACGGACATCTTTTTTTCCATTCCAAAGGCATTAAATAAACGAATTAATTGTTTGTTTTACCGACCAATAACTTTTATTTTGGAAAATAACTAAAATTTTAAGAAAACTCGCAGTACCTACTAAACTATTGGGGTCATGTGAATAAATCGAAAAACTCAATAAAATTAATTTATTTCCAGTGTTTTGACCTAAAACCGTGGGGGTATCAAAGGGTTGTTCATAAAAAAAGTTTTGAATCTGTTACGTATTCGTTATTCGCTTTAAAAGTCATGTACTATTGTGGCATTAAAATATACGAAAACGCATTGCCTTTGCATAAAAGATGGCCAATGATGAATTATAATTAGTAATAACTAATTAACCAATTAAGTTGTACCGCAATTTTCCCACAGGGATATTCCCTAGCATATATTATGTTGGAACGCCTTACAATTATACTATGGTTCACACGTTCTTAATGTCATCCACATAAAATAAATAAATGCTTTAATAAGTAAATTTAAAGACAAATAAATTAGTATTATTAAATACTAAACTAGTATCAAACGAACAAAGGGCTGAAAATAATTAATCATATAATTGTAATATTTATTACAGATATAAAAGAGATGCTTAGATGGTTTGAGCGTTATTATATCATATATAGTGCGTCACACTACTTCAGTTTGTACTTATATAACTCATTTGGATATATAAAACCTTGTCTATATGTGAGATGTACATAAATGTTTAATTTCTTTTTTTACACTATGCATGTATCTACACTATTTTTTATATCATTCATCTCTTAATGTATTTGGTGAACAACTGTTTTTATGAGATCTTGTTAAATAAATAAATATATGGTGGATACAGAAAAGATTGTCGGGAGAATGTATGGACGCGCAATCAATGAAAATATTACATATTGTTTATTATTATTTTTTAGAATGTAGTTAATGATGAAACGTTTTAAATTAAAACGCAATTATAACTGCATCTCTTCTTTGAAAAACCAAATTCACTAATAAAAAATATAAATAGATGAAGATATGAGTGATATCATATTACGACATCACACGTCTCTTCATCAAAGCAGGGTAATATTTCACAATATATAAATGTATTAATTAATATGTGTAATGTGTATGAAATACCTACAGTTTTTGCGTTTTGTTATTAATCATACTTGTTAAAAATTTAAATTAATGTATTAATAATTTGTTAAAGGATATGAAATGCCTCAATTGGAATGCAGTTAGAATATTACAATAATCCTCCACCTTAGATTAACTCAATTCATTTGTAACAACGGTCATTTCAGAATAATTACTCAGATTCTAACAAACTCCTGAAAATACCTATCGCCTTAGCGTTTAGACCAGCTAAAACTGGAACGAGAGGGGGGGGGTTGAAATCTCAGTAGGGCTATGGATTTCCCACAGTGCCTATTTTTCCCAATTATATTCGCGGTAGCATCTCGTCTATGGGAGTTACCAGCTAGCTATAGTACTGCTGCTGAGAGCTTCGTTATGACAATCTTCCTGTTTTGCTGTTCATCATAAAGAGGGAGTCGTCACAATGGTTTGGTTTTATAAATAATCCTACCGCTGAGAGCTATGTCGTGAATTCTCAATCTGTTGAATACGTTTTTTTATGAGAAAGATGGAGAGGTCGCAACGGAGCTATTAGCAGAACGCCTATATATATTCTTCTTACTGGAGAACAAGTCACAAAACGCTTAAGGCTCTGGATAGAACTACCACCTGCTTACACCCCGTACATAAGTTGAATATTAAAAAATATATATTAATGAATTTTATAGTCCTACTACTCAGAGCTCCATCGTAAAACCTCTTTACATTGCCCACATTTGTGTTTGTAAGAGCGAGGAGAGTTAGTGTTGTAATATTTGCACTTTTTTTTGTTTTCGGTTAAAAACAATTACTTTGTGGTTTGATATATTATTATATTATATATTATTATAATTAAAAAAAAATAGATTTGTATATAACCACAGTTTTTATTTTATTTTTTATGACCGACCGGTTTTGTTTAGCCTAAGCATCATCAGGGTACAACATTAAACTAAACAAAAAAATCAAAGTAAGCGGTTATGTATACACACAGAGAGAGAACACAATATAAAATAAAATAAGAGAACAGTGAGAAAACAAAATAATAACATTTAAATTATAACAAAGGAACAGAAAGAAAGATACAGATAATATGAATTGAAAGAGGCAAAACGTCAACTGAGAAAGTTAAAGTTAGTATTTCATTTTAATTAAAATTGTTGTTTTACCAAGATAATCAACATTGCTTTAAAATAAAAGATTTTTTTAGAACTGTAGGTTTTGCGCAGATCGTAGCAATAAAATAAAATTTAATAAAAACAAAGCGTATTTTGTGGTTGTTATTGCTTGTTAAGTTCACAAGCAACATGCGGTAATATCAACAAATGGAAAAATATTAGTGTTTCTAGGGGAAAAGAATAGTACCTACGCATTGGCTTCGGAAAAAACTAAGTGTCTATTTGAAGTAGGTACCTATATGGCTCGATAATGTTTTTGATATTAATCGCAAAATATGAAAAAGGTAAGTACTTATTCTCCTTTTTTTTATTATTTTTTTACTCCTACCAGCTTAGACTTATTTTATTAAAAAATAAGTCTATTTTTTTTTTTCTGAACTTTTAGTTTGAAAATATTGAAATGTAATATCTTTTGTTAAATGTTATGAATGAATTTATTACTTTTACATTCTGCCTCGGGTAATGTTGTTTCAGAGAATTGGCAATCGAACAAAATAATATTTCAGTTCGATGTAAACATTAAATTGCCTCGTCATTTCTAGAATTATTTTTAGTAATAAGAACGTCTTTTCAAAATCATGAAATAATTTTTCTCGTATTGAATGTCGTTTTGTTAGCTTATTACCCATCTACTTTATTGTTATTAACGTTCATTTATCAGTCAGAGTTATGGACGAGGGAAACAATAATTGACTTGTTTACCAATTTGGAGGAATTAATTAGCAGGAACTTACTTACTTGATTTCAATGTATCTATTAACTAACCGTATTTAACTTAAATTCAACGGTTATCTAGGAGATGAACAGAAAAGAATAAAAATAGTTCGATTTATTAAATTTGATTTTTCGTAGGCATTGCCATTTCTTTAAATTTATTCAGGCATTTTATACGCATCGAAAGACAATGTGACTTATATGAAATAAAAAAAAAAACATAAAACCCAGGGGCAGAGAACGTAACCGCTGTTTTGTGTCGCAGGAACAAAAAATATTACTTGATTTTTTAACATAAAAAACTGAATATGTCATGTTTCCTAAAAACAACCCTGTCTAAATATTACCAGACGTATATGCGTCCATTTAAATGGCTTATTTTGACAATAATTAAAAAAAATAAGATTCATGTAAGTAAAATATTTAAATTAAAAATAAAGTTTGTACAAATCCAGATATTTTTTTAAAAGATAAGGAAACTAGTTAGGTATATTAATTATAGTCGTGGGTTCCATTCCTCTGTTGGCTAAGTCCTCCGTCATTGCACAAGCAACTTCTTCCGCTTATTATGACGGGTAGTAAGTATCTACATAAATATTCTAATAGGAATACTTTTTTTAAATTTATCCTGTTCCATAATAATGGGAAACTGAGAAACGGAGTGATGGTAAGTTAGTTATTGAGTCAATAATAGTTTGCGAAACGGTTCTTACTTATTAATCTCACTGTAAAATAAAGCGCTAAGGATACCACGTTGATATCCTCAAACCGTCCACAGTTCATTAATAAATGATAGAGCATAGCTTGTAGTTACTCGTTCGAGTTTCCTGTAAGCGGAGTGTTTGCTAAATGCAGCAAAGCAAACTTTGTTCAAACATCTATTAGATAATAAGATAAAGTTATGCACTAACAAAATTATTAGCTTCATCAAAGCACATATAAATTTTGTATTCATATCAAATAGAGTAAGTATTACACATCTCCTTTGGAATACCTACAAGATATAATATCATGTTTAATATTTATGGTCTGATATGTAATTTTAACACATCTGACTTCCTGCCATTTATTTATTCACAATGTTCAACTGAGATATATTGTTTATTTCATATAAATTCAAGGGGTTAATTTTGATTAAAAACCATTGATTTGTATTATTTTATCTACTTTAGGTTGTAGGTTCCTTGTGATGATATCTTATTCATTCACGAGTTTATTAGATGGTGACCAAACATCGAAAAAAGATTTATTATGAATTCGTACGCGTTAGAAAGACGCCCAACAAAATAGTTTTATGATGCAAAGCGGGATTTGATCTCCGGGACCTTCCACAAAACGAAAAAAAACCTCTAAACAACTGATGTCAAAAGAACACTTAAACTCGCCGGGACAACGCTGTTGTTGAGAAGACGAAGTCGTCTTCAAGTTCTTCCCCTAACTATATTCGTTCTCCGAAAACGTGGATAGTCCTGATAAGAATTCACTACAACAGAATACTCACAAAAATAACCCCTATTATGATTTCAGCACACTTACATAACATATCCAGAAAAATACAAGATATGTCGTACACGATATAGGTTGACGTAGTTTATTGTTTAAATATTTGTACATTTTCAACAAATTCCCCGCGTATTTTCTGGGATTTGAATAACAACCCTTACGTTTGAGAAATAGCATGCGCAACGTTACGCTTCGAATGGAAGCGTTCTTGATCTTAAAATACCCCAATTTTTTCTCTTAAGATTTCGACTGTACGCCTTTGAAAATGACATCAATTTATCCCGAAAAAATGTAATACATCTGTGATATTTTGCACAAGCTTAACAAAAACCAACACCGCATTTAGAAAATAATGTTTAATAGTTGATTAAGTAATTTGGTAAATTAACGTTTGCTGACCAAAACCAGCTCAATAAAATTATAATTTACAGTTTATTGGATATCTGTTTTTTTCCATCGATGAACCAATAATGGACAGTATTCATTTTAAAACGCACGTACATGGAAATTGTAAAAAAAAAAAACTAAAATAACTCTTTTAACATATTCACGTATTGAAATTGCGATCGGAGATTATTTTGCATATTCATTTAAATAAGCAGTTTGACATGTGATGTTTTGATCGAATTTGTAATAAATTCGATTAGTGAAAGCTTTTGATTTGATCCTATTCAACGATATTTACATATATTTTAATATAATTCGGGTCGTGATTCTTATTTTTATTATGTGCCGCGAACAATTCCGTTGTTCAACTGAGCGGATAAACTAATTTGGTTTATCTGCGAATAAACAACGAATTCTCGGTGAAGTAATGCATATTTCATTGGAATAATAATACTAACGTTCTGTTTGCCCGTCGCGAATTAAATTTCGTAGACATAAATCAGGAAAGATTAGTGAAATTGATACGCAGATTAATTGACATCCCTTATAAAATACGAGTAGCCGATTCTGTTTACCACATTAATTCCCGTCTGTTGTTCCGGTACGCGATTAATTATTTAGGGTTTGAAAAGGATTCATACCAGCAGGTAAATAACAAACAGTTACTTAAAGATGCTTTTGTAATATTTATACGGTATGTAAAAATATTCTTTACAACTTCTGACCAGTTGTCTGCAGAATTGGTAATGGTTAGTAACCGTTCCAAAATAAACATCATATAAAATGTGAGCCTCTTCATTTTCCCCACAACCAGCCAGCGAGCTGCAGTTCAATTGTGGTGACGGATACAACAGGTAAAATGGGTTTTTTTTTTTAAATTTCATATATAACCAGACCCTAAAAATTGTAAATTTTATCCGTATTGCCCCAATCCATCCTCATCCAATTTTAAAGCAATCAAAGTCATCATCAACTAATATAGAGTTTTGAAGTAGGCTTATTGAAAATAGCTGAGAGAAACGAAATGTCAGGATCTATAATATTCATGTCTTGGCGCGATCATTATTCATTGATTTCTAATATACTTTTTTTTGTTTCAGGTAAGAGATCAGATGAACGACAAATGAAAATGTAGCGGAATTGTGAGAAAAAGCTTAATAATTATTTTACTTGAATCACGCGTATTATATGGGTGGGCGGCTGGTTATTTTATTTGGCTCTAGAGGGCTCAGTAAGCAATGTTTTTTGTGTTTGAAGATTGCCAGGACGTTTAAAAGACCTGATAATCCTTACATTATGTTTTTATTTTGCTAGTTTTTTTTTAAGTTATGTAAATTTTAAGCCCAAGCACGAATATAATCACCAGCCGCCATTGATTTAAATAACAACATATGTATTACAAGTTATATTTGCGCAAGCGACTGATTTTTTACGTACTATTATATATTTTATTTCTATTACTTGATAACATACAAATTAATACATAACTGTGAGTATCTTGAGAATAGCATTTGAAAATATTAAGTTTAAAAGTGTTTTTGTCGATATGAGCACTACAAAAAATGCATTGTCAATGGTGCCATCTTTTTTCACTACGGAAATGACGGTTAATGTTTTTTCTTTTATAGTACGTCCCAAATAGGGGTAGGTTAAATCAATAACTCGGTTTCTCAAAAAGCGGGAGTTAGGTTCTTGTCTTAGTAGCCTCACATATAATGGTATTATTACTAAGATTCTATTCAGATCAGTAATCTCAGATGCTCAAATTTACATATTATGTAACCCGTGATGTTTTATTGAACATGACTTAAGTTTTAGAGGATTAATTCCCAGAATACTGTACGAATTTAAATAATAAACCATTGGCATACAGAGATTTTTTCTAAAATTTCCTTACACATAAACATTTCCGAGTGAAAAAATCCGAAAAAAACAATATCCTGACAACCTTACCATAGAATTTAAAAAAATAATAAAACAATTTTTGTCTCTAAAAATAGCATTCGCAAACTGTTTATCCCGATTTGTTTGTAATTTGCATATTTTTCTTTTAGGATTAATTATAAAAGACATATTCTGACAGGCGAATCGAAAATCTAACTTGAAATTCAATAAAGCAATGCTTATTTTAAATATAATTCTACTAAATATTTTAGATCTCAAAGTCATTTATTATTTTTTTTATTCATTTTGTTGAAATATGGGATTGGTTCATGTCTGTCTTACTAGGAAATTCCTGTATCGAGACAGACGTACATCGTGGGCTATGGAAATTTTTAGTTTAGATATAAAAAAAATCAGACCAGTGTTTGTGTGTATTATGTGTTCACGTTAGTTGTTGAACATTTAAATTATTCGGTATGTAAAAAAATGAATAAAATACGGTACATATTATTCTTTCGGTTAACAATTAAGACCAATTATTACAGTATAGAGTTAGCGATTTTTTATGGCTGTTCGAGTAGCTGAAATAAAATTAAGACAAGTAGCCGTGATCGTTGTTTTATATGTATTTACTCCCATTAAAGGCTTTCACATCAACATAATGTATCTAATATACCTACTCATTAACGGTGCAGTAGATACATTTGTCTAATACAAAAATAAATATTCATTAAAATATATACTTGTTAAAATTAATACGCAATATAATTTTTAAAAGATGCACAGTAATTACCTATGTAAGAATGTAGAATGTCTAATAATATTTAAGATTATATTAAGCTACGTTCAAGTACAAGTTCAAAATATACATATATATATTTATATATTTAAATATTTATATATATTTATATTTATATATATATATATATATATATATATATTTATGAAAATAGATTTAGAGAAAACTGAGTACCTATAGGTAGTGCTTAGAATTAACCATCAACCATTAATGAGTAGTTCTAGAGGTTGATTGTGGGTGGTAATGTTTCACGGGCTGTAGGTCATACCTACAATCTAATACGCCCCCGCGGGATCGGGGTCTGGTTCCGGACAGGAATTACCAACTTCCAACTCCCTTAGTACTCGCTGCCATGGTTCAGTGGGTTAGACTTTACATTGAGTAAGGGTTTTTCAGGTTTGATTCCCGATAAAGTGCGAAACTAGATGCCTGTAAAAATTATTGCAAATACCTACTTGTTCATAAACTATAATTTTATTAAGTCACTCAGAGAGGTGACTCATGTTAAATGGGTGAGGCAAGTTACAATCTTTGTATACTTGAATGTTTGTACAAAATGTACATAACATATACTGAATGTCGTTGGTTCTTACTTGTTCGAAAGTTCTCTATTAAGATAATCAGGGAAGGTAAGTTAAGTCAAGTGGGTGAGACAGGATGCAATCTCGTGCCAAGTAATTACCTCGCAGCGCTATTATGCGGCATAGGTACCTCATCTTAACTGCGATAAATAGTATTAACATGTTTGTCCTTGCATTGATTGAAAGATAATTAGTGTAAAAAACATTAATGCAGCTGCAGATGACAAGTAATATTTTTTCCACTTGAGTTATCAATGGGATTCGAGATGTAAAATGTAAAACCATACAAAATTATATGTACAGTGTTTTTTTTTTATTTTTCTACATTAGTTGGTAGCATATGTAAATTTGATTTTTTATTCATAAAATTCATTTATATTTTTATAATTATACGTAAATATCTATATTTAAATCATTATGATGCATGGTACGATCACGTGAATCAAATACTTGAGTCAGTCATGTCAATAGTCAGAATAATAAAATAGTATACGAGTATATGAGACCATGCATGTATGCGAATGAAGCAAGGAGTGTGTGCCAAGGCAGAGTTGTTTGGACGTCCATCTATTCTGCCTACTACTGTGAAGAACCACCGTGATGGTTATGATTATGGTTTTATAAATATATTTTTCAATCATAACTTTTTGAGAGATATAGTACCAGAGTCTCAGCCGATTAGGGCCAGTGGGGCTATGACATCCCAAATGTGGCAATATTTCAAAGCTAAATTATAATATATGTATATATATATATATATATATATATATATATATACATATATATATATATATATAAATATATATATATATATATATATATATATATATATATATATATATATATATATATATATATATATATATATATATATATATATATATATAAATTATACATATATTATAATTTAGTTTTGAAATATTGCCACATTTGGGATGTCATAGCCCCATTGGCCCTAATCGGCATATAACGCGAAATCGGTACCTACTCAGTTGTACATTATTGATTGCAGTTGGATGTGACAGAATGAATTTCTTTAGACGGACGTCGGGCGATGTAACGAAATGGCGGGGGGTTAAAACCACAAGAATTCACTGGAAATGACGCATTTCAATTGGCGGTTTATTACATTCACGTGTTTAAAGCTGCCAAACAAATAACGATAGTAAAATCCCTTTTCCAGATTCTTTAATCTTAGACGATAAATAAGGTTTTCTTTGAAAATCAATTTAAGTAAACTCATTGTAATATTCCCCTGCATTGTTTGTGACTGCCCTCCAAAGCTCTGAGGTCAGACATCAAGTAAATTTGAAGAACATTGTTGTTAATACAGGAGATTTCCGTATGGAGATCAGCAAATATGAAAATCTGATAGACTAAAATCGGGAGAATAACGTAAACACCTCATCCAAGCTCTCAACCGAATTCTTTCGGGTACAAACTCCTCCTCGGTTATAGTCAATTTTAACTTAAATTTTTGAGAAAAAAATAAGTTTCAAATTCTCTGAAATAGAACAATGAGAATTATACTTAAGCGAAATAGGTACTCAAAGTAGCTAAAATGTCATAATAATTAAATTGGCTAACAGTGAAACAGATGCTAACATTAAACACATTCATATTTATTAATAAAATAAAGAACAACTTGTTACCAAAATATTTTTCTAACAAAATTATTTACTACGTGGATATTCACAGACATAATACAAGGACATGCAAAGAAATTAAAACACCAAAAAAGAATAAAACGAATACTTATAACGGCTTACTTTATAAAGGGATGAAATGTTATAATATGTTGCGGGAAACCATCAAAATTATACCAATTAATACATTTAAGAACCTTTTAAAATACCTTAGAAATATCAAGTGTTATATAAGTTATGATATTATTACTAAGTCAAAAAGAATATGAATTATAATTAGATACATTGTAAACATTGATGTACAAGTAACTAAAATAAAACTAAAAAGTCGAGTAGAATGATTCTTCCGGATATGTCTTATTTTGGTATTTGAAAACTATTTTCATCAGCCAACATTGACACATACATAGAAAAACGTGAAAAAAACAAAACGTATTGAAATAATTTTAGCATAAATAGGGAATCGACATAAATATTACATCAAAAGAAAAATTCTAAAGCAATAATTACGTTATTACAAATACGGACTAATGCGTCAACAAACTAAAAATAAACCTGATAGCCCTTCATATTGAATTTCTATATTTTACCTAACATTTTCCCAAGTGCGTGAATAAATTTATAATCCTACAAAACAATAGATCTTTCATAGTTTTATGAATCACACATAATTTATTTCACACTCAATTGCTGCACCATTTAAATATTTAGTGTTGATAACAAACTTCCTGCAGTTGAAACTTAAACCATATTTAAATATCGTTCAAATCAGTGTGGACAATTTATACCGAATAAAAATGTAGTACGGAGTAAAAAAATTACGATTTCTTTTTTGTAAATTAGTATTGACCGTTACGTGACAAAACTATTATAAATTTTATGCCGTCTCGTAAAATTGGGAGGAAATGATTACATCGCAATATATTAATCTGCCACACAGATTGTCGTGAGACATTCAAAGTGCTAAGATGTTTGGTCAAGGTTGAATATCTCAGCATTATGCACATTGGATTCTATTGTCTATTGATTTGCGAAAATAACTTTTTTCCCTTTTTAACGAATTGGTATTGTAACTATACAGTGAAATCTCGGGTGTTGTCGATTAGTGTATTAGTACTCGTACAACTAAAATATACCACTTATATTTTTAATCGAGTTTGAGAATGATGCTTTCTCAGTTGTACTACCGTCTTTATGTTTCTTTCTGATAAAGTTGAGAATAAAGAAAAACGGAAATATCGAAGATTACTTTTCCGTTGTATCCCAAGACTTTATTATCCGCAGTTTATGTACTCGGAACACGGAAGGAACTTCTTTCGGCGTAATATCCCGAAGCCGCTCAATTTGAAAAAGTGCCGATGGTCGCTTCAATACTTTCCGAACAATAATTGCATTCATTCATTTTATCAGTGTTCTTCGTCGTAAAGTTCGTGCAAAAGAGACAAAGACTCTATTCATAAACTGAAATTGAATTCTTTACAATCATTAATTAGGTATTATCAGTTAAATGTGAGCAAAACTCGAGACATGAATGAGGTCAAAGGGTGTCCAAAGATGTACTAAAACACAACAGTAATTGAAATAAATCCATATTTATTGTGTCTAATTCTTTGCACCTCACTTCACTGGAAGAAAACACACTTTAGGTAACTAACTAAAAAAAAAAAACTTTCGTTCAAAACTTTCGCCACATTTGACATGGTCACAATTCAAAGATTAGCACCATTTTGTTTATGTTGATATTAATGGTCTCTGGTAGCTGAAACAGAACGACAATCGACGTTATACGAAGACCATCCAAATATAAAATAAATTAAAAATCTTTCATTATTGAAATTATTTATGAAATGCATACTGGAATTTCATGTAAGAAGTTCGAAAATATTCGCTGCACTGGTTTTCAAACTGCATCTTTTACTGAAATTTTAGTATGTTTTTCATAAAATTTAAAAGACTGCAGCTTAACTACCATATCAATAAGTTTTCTTGCAGAACAATATCGGCACTGAGCGGAACCGGACGTTGGTGTGAATCAGGCTTAAATCTCTTATTCACTGGATACCTAGACATTTTCCTAACTGCACATGTAGAATTTAGAGATAAATCGTGCGCAGTATTGTTTGTATTATAATGTTACCAACCGACGTTTAGAGCCATTTTGGGTGCTGAACCTTAATAAAAACTCTTTGGAAATTAGTAACAATGTGATAGATTCGTATTAATAAATTTAACACTGTATTTATGTGTACCTACATTGGTTTATTCTTAAAAGCTCCGCATCATCAGGTCAGATTTTAAATATGTCACCGATTGGCACGTTATCTTTAAATTAAATTAACTTATATCTGTCGGCTATTTAAAGTCTTTCCATATTGTTTCTTACTGCCTCGTTCTTGTTGAGTAAGTGTCTTTCCTAACTTCCATCACGATGATCTTGAAACATTTGAAATCAGTCAGTCAGTGTGCCAGCCTACAGATTATTAGGTTAAATAATTAGCTGGTTTCCGCGCATGTTTTATTGTGGGTAGATACAAGTACCAAGTATTATCTGTGTATTAATTTTCATAGAAAACAATGCAATGTTTTCATTGTTCAATCACTTCTGGCGGATGGAGTAAAAGAAACACTGATGCCTCCGTGTCTTTTAAGAAAACAAATTTGTTTGTCGGTGATTCGTCGGCTGATTGCATTCCTGTTGTGTTATCATTATTTACCGTTTTCTCAGAATAAATCTGTTAATAAAAACTGTTTGATATCGTACATATAATAGTTCAAATCGAGGTTGGTAAAATATTGTGTATGCGAAAATTCACCATTGAAAAGGGTACTTCAAAAACTATCTCGGAATAACTAGCAAAAATGTACTTATAGAAGTAAAGTTTAAATTTTGCAAAGAGGCTCTATTTTAAGTGTGTACCCATAGCATAGGTATCAATGTGGCGTGCAGTAATTTTTTTCTTGAATTTCGCAGAACACTTTACTTAGGGTTTTCTGAATATTCGCGTCTACATATCTGCGGTTTTAGGTTAAAATATGATAATAAAACAATAAATTATCAACAAAATAAATTTCACTCGTGTGTTTGGTTTTGTGAACCGTGTGTGTATAAGTTGAGTTATATAATCACAGTAGATATCACTTTTGCGCTAAGAATGTTTTTGTGCAGTTTTGCATTACTGATATATATATATAAATATATATATATATATCAGTCTCTCGTAGTTGTGAAACATGTGGCGGCTCATGACTTGTTAGTGTGCTAGAGTGCTAAGATTAAAAAAAAAAACGATGTTATTGATGTCGTTGTATCCGGAAATGATTTTTATTTATTAAAAAAAAAAACACAAAAATTGTAAGAAGATTTTCATTTTTTTTAAGTTTTGGTGGTGCTGATGAAAAATGTATGCACGGTTTGCTGAAAAATCTTCACACAACAAAAAAAATTAAGAAAAAAAAAAATCGTTTTTGACTACAACGACATAAATGAATACGATTTTTTATTCTTATTCATATTCTCTTCAGTCATGACTTAAGCCAACATGTGTATCTTATGTCGTTGTTGCTTTAAATGACGTTGAGCGAAGTGGCAAAAATCGTCCAAATTTTAATATTGACCAGTTCAAAGTTTTTGCAACTGCCTCTTCGTGTTTGCCGTGAAGGAATAGGGAATTCGCCACTGCAGGCGATAAGGTAGTGAATATTTCATGTGACATAGACGCATTACATGTCGCCGGTTGGCAGCGCTACGGGATTTTCATTTCCGGAAATATGTTTATTCTGTCTTCGTTGTTTAGAGTTCGGTCGAGCAAAATCGCCAATTTTCTCCGCACAGTAATGGCTTACGCATATAAAGCGGACTCCTGATGTCCCTAGTTTAATTCCACCCGCAACGTTGAAATATATTCTATTTTAGATACCTTCAAATAGCAAAAATATGTTTCTGGTCGTAATGTAGAATAGGTTTGCTCAAAAAATACTAGTCTGGCATCTATTGAAGGAAATTTAATGAGAACAATATATGGAGATAGGGCTAATTCTTTTTACCCAAACTATACAGATTTCTAAAAATCACCATGAGAAAGAAAGAGACAACATTTTTTTTCCGAATTATAACACCGCTTTAAAGTATTGTTAGAATGTTCTTCGTGTCTCGCGTCTCCGTTGACTCTTCCCACACGTTATGATACGTGAAAAAGTGGTTATACGAATAAACAAAAACATTATGTCGATATGTGATATGAATGGATGTATAAATACCCTAGCCCTTGTCCTAGCCACGCCTAGGTCTAGCCGAGTCTGGCAAGCCTCGTATAAACTGACTACAACTCTCTCTACAGCGATATCTCGTGTATATTAATGCTCTAAGATTGTGACAGTATGAAATGACATAATACATCAACTTGTTTGTTAGCGAAAAAAAACAAATTATTAAGAAAAGAAACGAAAAAATAATTTTACATAAAACCACGGATATTGATCGATCGGTTTCGCTTAGTCTAAGCATCATTAGGGTACAACATTAAACTAAAGAAAAAATATAAAGTGTGCGGGTATATAAATATATACAGAGAGAGAACAAAATATAAAATAAAATAACAGAATAATGAGAAAACAATAGAATAACATTTAAAATATACCAAAGGAACAGAGAGAATGAGACAGATAATAACAATTGAAAGAGGCAAAAAGTCACAAGGTGACAAGGTGATTTAAGAATAATGATACATTTTATGAGTTTACAGGAAATATACCTAATATTGGACTACTGAACAAATTTACCTAAATATTAAGAAAATTACTATTATTTTTTACAGCTTTCTTTATTTCAAGTGATCCCGGGTAAAGTTCATTAATCACCAATTGATTCAACACAGTAATATGAAAAAAAACATAATATGGCTATTTCATTAATGCAGTTTTTTTTTTAAATCTTACGATAAACAAATTACGATGTAAAATATAACACATATTTTTATGACGCTGAGATCACCGTTTGAGAACTTTTGCTGCTTAAGGATTCAGATTTTCATATTTATAGTATAATATGACAAACTATAAAAGCGTATGTCTTTGCGTTAATTGATTATTAATTTTCGTGGGCGTTTACAATCAGGCAGTGATGCTAAGCCATTATATGTATTTATATAACTTAATTTTTTTGAGAACTATTACATTTTCGTAAGCTTAGTAGTGACGCTAACCATTATGTCAATTGTTTTAGCAGAAAGCAATCACTTTGTGGTTTGGCATATTTAAATAAATGAAAATATAACTTTGTATAAGACACACGGATATTATTTTAATTTTAATAACCGATTGGTTAAAATTTATCTAGTGTCCAATATTTGGTATGTTTTAATTCATTAATTCTATTAATTCATATTATATATCTCTTTTTATGTTTCTTTGCTAAAATTTAAATGTATATATTGTTTTCTCATTGTTCTGTTATTTTATTTTATTTTTTGTTCTCTGTATGTATATATAATCGCACACTTTGTATTTTTTGTTTAGTTTATTTTTGTACCCTGATGATTCTAGGTTAAGCGAAACCGGTTGGTTATAAAAATTAAAATAATATCCGTGGGTTTATACACTGTTAATTTTTCATTTCTTAATTAAGTTTTTTATTTTTATTTCCAGTGGTTATGAATTTGAATGGTCCAAGTAGTGTAAATATGACTCACAAGCATTGAATGGTATATTATGCCATTTAGCTCAATATTATTTACACAAAGGAAGAATAAACACAAAAGTGCTGCCTTTAAAAGCGTGGTTATACTACACTTTTTACCCTCTTTACAATTATTTTTATTTGATTACCGGAATTTAAAACGAACAAAATATTTTAAACTCAATTCCGTACAGAAAACCCTATAAAGATTTCAAACAACTCACAACTTTGACAGAAACCAAAAATCTCAACTTTGGAAGTAACCAGAAATCTGAATTAACGATCGATAAACGAAAACGCGATATTGAGACCATTTGTTTTAATAAGTTGTTTAATACTTACACTTAAAATAAAAAAAAGCTTAGTTTTAATCATTCCTTTCCTCGATATTTTTTACGACACAAACAGTGAAAGGTGAAAAAAAACATGAAAGGTGTCAGTGAGCATCCTTCCTAGCTTTGCGGAGTGACTTTTTTTCGACCAGTTTAAAAAACAATGTTATACTGTACAAGAGTGCCAAATCACTCTCACTTTAGGGAATTATGTGAGACTGAAGGAAGTGAGGATCTAGAGAACATTGTAAAGAGGAGGTTTGCATGTTCTACTTTGTAGCTAGATGGAACTAAAAATATAAGTTTGAATGTATAGTTTATTTTTTTTATTATATGCCCGCTTTTCGAACCCTTAACATTTAGATATAGAGCCAAAAAGTGCATAATTCAATATTCCCGCTACAAAATAACATGAAATTATTATTGCATAATCACTTTAATGTTCACTAAACTTTGCCAGACTGGATTATGCCTTTTGTCACGCATCGTAAAAATAAGGTTTACGGTTGCTCAAAGCCTACGGTTACATTCCTAATCTTTTCATTACGGCATTATTGTCAGAGAACTTTTTAATGTAGGTACTTTCACTGTAGAATTACCTGATTTCAGAATTTGCGGGTTAAAATCTCTCTCACCGTTGAACGCATCGAACCCATTGTATAGTTAAGCTCTTGTTTGAAGTGCGAATGTAATTTGCATTTGTTTTGCGTCAACCCTCCCCCTAATATTTGTTTTCATTGTCTTCTTACAACTCCGTTGTAATTCTACGTAGGAAACGTCTTTTTAAATATACACCTTGCTTTGTTTACTGTGAATTTATTATACTGCAAAAGGCGTTCTTTTAATTCACCTTCAAAATATACAAATTTATGACAGCCGTACTTAATAATAATCTTTTAAATATGAAATTAGTAGAATTTAGTTTCATGAAATTTTGTTTTTTGAACCTATAATTCAATATACAAGAGTTTTTTCCTGGGTCAGGAGTTTTATTTTATCTTCAGTGAGCGTTTTGGACAAATTGGTACAAAGAAATGACAAAATGATTCTTATTTTTTATATGAATTAAATTTGTACCCCTCTGTTTTGATCTGCTGACATTTTTATTTTCATAAGAGATACTTCTGGACGGGTTATGTATAACATAATATCGTTTAAATATGTGTTTTTTTTATATTCGATGTAAATTTGAGGTGACGAACAATAATATAATCACTTGGGATTTGTTTATATGGTGGTTCACACAAAGGTTGAACAGTCAATGTTAAGCAAATAGTTTTAGAATAGCGAATAGTAGTGAACAGTCGTTTTTTTGATCTGATGCCAATATAGCACCTTTGTTACTCATCCAGTTCAACACTACTTGCAGTAGACTTGAACAATGAATTGCTGTTCCTCAATCATCATTCTACTAATTATTGGTATTATTCCACTGTCCAGAATGTCAAGACTTGTTAACTCAAGCTATGGTCTTGATATTTTTGGTACCAGTCTAAATGATTTTTGTCATTCAAAATAGCATTTTCATAAGTTCAATAAGTAAAAAACTTAGTAGCAATCACATAACTGCACGCCTGGAAAAGCTATTTTTGATATTATTTGACAACCTAAAAATCTATTATTCCTTCGTTTCAACAATACATAATTCGATTGGGAGCAGTCACCGTGTTTCCCTTCAATAGGATCGCGTTTCATATAATCACAACTTAACATTTTCGATTAGATCCTTCTGCGTATAAATTTTCATATAGAATTCAAACACAATTCGGGAGAACACGAACATTTCAGGTTGGATGAAATTTTACGAGAAAAGGGGGACACGAGAAATAAACATGAACACGCCGGAAGTAGAGGGCGCCGCTGTCTAAAAATTTACAAAGCTTTTGTATTACGTCATATTAGGAGATTCGGGCGGTCACCAAAAAAACCTTTCCCTTGTTTTATGTATAAATCTTTCTTTGCCCGGCGATTCCCGATTCTTATTTTCTTTTCTAAAGGACGAACTCAAACACAAATAGAGCCTCATAAAAATGTAGAAGCAAATAATACACCTTTCAACTTATTCAAAATTCACGTGACGCTTTCCTCGTTGTGGAATATTTAGAACTGGACCTCTATTATTATCAACTTTATCAAATTCGATTTTATGCACGGGCTTTATTATCCTGCACCTGCCATTGTTTAATACGACACACAAGTGAAATTAAAAAATAACGCGTGTTGAAATTAAATCACTGTCAGAAAAGTACTATTTTTAGTTTTTTTTTTTTTTAGTAATTGAACAAACAATAAAATGAGCACTGTTGTTTCAAATATTGTTTCAAAAGATTTTTAAAATAGTCTTGTGAGCCTTATTTGCCAGTTGTTTATTCAGTTAAAAAGTTTTTTTGACCAATATTATTAATAAGTTTTGCTATCTGATCGAAATTGGCATTTAACGTATTTATTTTAATAATTCCCTTTATTAAAATTATTAAAAAAACTATCTAACTTTTAATGCATACTTTCAAAATGTAATTCAAACTTGCGACCAAGACTCAATTGAAAAGTGCCAGACAGTAGAAAGTTTATGAGTTCGAGTCTTGATTGCAACACTTTTTAATTTCTGTGTTATTTTCCATTTTTTGAGTTATTTGAATATTATTATTATTTTTTGAATAATTCACGTAATTTTTTTTTAACTATTCATAAACACAATGAAGATGCAAAACTTCAAAGCTCATTTTCTCTACATACAATATACTTTTACATACGTTGTCGTGTGTTCTAGTTGTGGGGAAAAAAATAACAAGCATATTATGATGGGATGGTTGTCATGCCAATAATTCCGTAAGGGGAAGCTGAAAGACACTGAAAAAATAATTCAAAGATGCGTAATTAATACTGATTTTGAAGAAAACTGATTTCTCTAATAGAAGACCTTTCAACTCTTAGGCCACAGATAGGTAAATGAAATTGATTTTCTGTTCTAGAAATAATTTTGATATTTGAAAAAAGGAAACATAAATTGTGCTTAGTTCGGGCATACAGGCACGCCCACAATATACTTCTATGGGTTGGTCTCTTCAGTGTCGAAAGGGTATCAGGCCGAGCAGGCGGGCCGCGGCCGGAATGCGGTCCGCTGCAGGTCTGGTATGGGTCCTCTCTTCACGCTAAGTAAAAACGTTCTTCACAGACGACAAGCGACGGGTCAGTACTGCCGGGATTTCGTTATTGAAATTCCGCCCCCATGCAAACGTTTGTACCAGAGACGTTTCGTGACGGGTTTCCGATTGTTCTGTATTTTCCTACACACTGTGCCGGAGACTACCAACATAAGCGAATCACGCTTCAAAGGACTAGCTAGAAGATTTAGATTTCAAAGGACTAGGTAGTATTTTTCTGTTTTTTGTCCGCACATCTTTAAGATAGTTACGGAATGTATGACTCTGGTAAGAGATAAGCATTTATCTCTTGTAAAAAAATACTGCAAATAAATAAAATTCCTTTTTTTGATTATCTGAATGATCTGGGACATCCAAATTAAATTTCTAGTTTAAACTATCTTACCAAATTAAATGTGCTTAACTTAATATTTTTGAAGGAAATATATATTTGTGGTAAAGCGGACCAACAATCGGCGTTTAACGTGATCTGTTCAAATGCTAAAAACACGAAATGGCGCCAATCATTGAAATGTGACGAAAGCTTGAAACAACCCGCACCAAAATAATGATACTTCTGTTTATTTCACACCATCTGTTAATTTGTGCCTTACAAACCACATAATAATGTATTACGTTTAAATCCGCCCTAGTGATGACACGATTCTACCGTAACTGGGGGGCTTGTTTGCATAATAATGTACATAAAGCTGCAGTAGGCATTTCTCTTTATACTGGACTGTAGCCGAGTGGTCCATAGCGGCGGGTTCGTACCCAGGTGTCGCGGGCTTAATCCTCTACCTCTATGAGCTTAGCACCATTGCACAAGTAACAATTTAAGTTTTTATTGATAGGAGTAGGAATAAATTAAAATAGTCACGATATTTGTAAATCGAGAATATAATAATATATGTCTTTAAAAATAAACATTTTCATTCAAATCGAACCATCTTGTCGAAAATAATTCATATTCAATTACCTTTTAACGGTTAAGTTTATTATAAAAAAACATGCTTGGTATGATTTGTTTGTTTAAAATATGTGCCTGTTAAAATACCAGTCATTTTTGAGATTTTCTAAAAAAAATACCAAAGTTGCTAAAAAGAGTCACGGTCTGCCTCTGACGCGATACGCCAACGCTAATATTACTCCGCTAACTTATGTTATATCCGGCGGACCGTAATAAAATGTAATTCGGATTGTCCAATATTCCACTCCTGCTATTCTCTGCTCTCCTGGTGTATTTATTTCCACCGGGGTGAGAACTCAGTCGAACTTGTTATAAATAACGATTAAATTTAAATAATTGCTCTCCGAAGTTTTAATGTCCGTCAGATTACTTATACTTTAATGAAAAAACATTCAAAACCATAAATATTTTAATAAATCCAATATTTGAACCAGTCCGGTGATCTGTTTAAAGTTTACCCACAACATTTAGCAATTTTATACGATGAAATATTCGAGCAAAACGAATTAGTGTTTCGAATGAGTAACAAAATTTTTTTTTTTATGATTTTTGATTTCTTTCTGAATTATTAAAATTTAAGGCATTTTCGTGAGTTTTTTTTTTAATTTTAGTATTTTAGGGTATGTGATGATATTCTGCAGTATTCAGACAATCCCACATGTGAATACTAAAGATTTATTTAGACAAAATCGCGGTGGTCGGCGCTATAATCTGTACTTCAGTTATTAATACTTTAATGATGTTTATGTTGAATTATTTTCTACATTTAAGTGTAATAAATATAATATATTATATCTACTACACTTCAATATGTAAATACATGTTGTGTATAGTTAATATTTTCACATAGGTCAGTTTATTTATATTATTTAAAAACCTTAGGAGTTCGGGGCTACACGTGGGCTACACCTACTAATAATAACATATTGAGTGTAAGTATTACATAAAAAATGCAACTAATGTAAAAGAGAATCAACCATGCAAACATCACTCTATTTATACAGCCGAACCTAGAAGTTCATTTTTTTATTCACCTAGAAGTGTGATCTATAGCGATTTGAAAGAAAACTAATCAAATTTACGTAAGAACTTTTAAGTCTCAGGCCACAGACATGTCAATGAAATTGGTTATCTGTTCAAGAAAGAATTTAGTTAGTAGAAAAGGTTTGATTAATTTCACCCAAATTAAGGAAAAATTGACTTTGGGCACACTAGACACACCTACAACACATTTCTATGAGTTTATTCAACAATTAACAGTTAACAACATTATTGCCGTAGACTCAGAAACAATGAATTGCTGTTCCTCAATCATTACTTTAACAATTATGGATAGCATTCTCCTCTGTCCAGAATTTCAAGACTTGTGAATTTAAGCCATGGACTTGAAATTGTTGGTACCACTCTAAATGATTTTTGTCATTCTTTACGACTCTACCAAAACTTTGACTTGACTTTGACTTGAATGTTCTTTCTTATTTATATTTTTGTCATTGCTTCATTTTAATATCATATGTGCTGTTCTTTCTCTGTTGCCTTTTTTCCATTCGTGTTATGTATTTTTTTTTGTAATTGGACAATAGTCCGTTTGTTTATAAATAAATAAAAACATACCCTGAACACGGCACTCAGGCTAGGCAAAGAAAAAAAAGTACGGTTGTGCCGAAACCGGTTTACATACTTGTATTAAAAATATTGTCACATACACAACAATACAGTGTCCTTGTAATAAAGTTCTGCCATTCAGTTATAAACCTAACGATTTTGTTCATGATATAAATAATTACATAATATTTTTTTACACTGCGACGGAAAACGAAACCTCAACCGATTGTCTCAAATCATGTTGGTAGACTATTAAGCTACAAGTGCCGTCATAGTAAATGCCTCAGCCCGGGCGCGACGCTCAATACCCAGCTATACGAATACTCGCAACGCAACTGTTACTGAGCTCTGCTCGGAAAAGCTCTCAGACACGAGCAAACAAAAAATAAAATCAAATAAAAACACGAATCTATATAATTGGATTTCGCTACCTATCAAAAGGTATGAGGAAGAAAGCGACCCTGATAGTATACTCACGTAGTAATAGCGTATCTGCTCAAAGTGCATAGGGTCTCTCCGTCTTACCATTTCTAAATAATATAATATATCATAAAGAAATGAAAAAATAACTTTGTGTAAGACAACGGATATTATTTTATTTTTTTATGACCGAGCGGTATCGCTTAGCCTAAGCATCATCAGGATACAAAATTAAACTTAACAAAAATATTATGTGTGCGGTTATACATACATACAGAGGGAGAACAAAATATAAAATAAAATAACAGAACAATGAGAAAACAACAGAATAACTTTTAAATTATAACAAAGAAAGAGGCAGAAAATATGATTTGAAAGAGGCAAAACGTCAGCTGAGCAGGTGATTAAAGAATAATGATATATTTTATGGGTATTTATTTATTTTCTCATTTTTGAATAATATATGTCAAACCACAAAGTGATTGCTTTCAACGAAAATATAATATATTATATGTTGTGTGTATGGAACATACCGGATACAGACTATTATTATTTTTTATTTATTATTAATGGCTTCCTTCTCAGTTAATGCGTTTTATTTTATAATTCTAAAGGTCTAAGATTTAAAAAAAAACGGTGTTAAATGTTTAGTTGAAGGTACCTAAAAGTTAATTTATTTTGCGTAAATTTACCGAAATCTTTCAAGAATCGAATTTTTCATAATTTGAAGCTATGTAGGTATGTAGGTTAAAGCAAATACGGCAATCTCTACTTATTTTTATTTGTAAGCACGAAAAAATGTCTTATTCACTTTTATTTTATTACTGTGTTTGCTTTTATAACCCTCATATACGGTCGCTGCTATTCTGTGTATTCTCGTTGAATGTTAAACCCGATGAGCCCTTACAAAATAACGTAATAATAATATATTGTGTGGTAAGGGATTTTGATGTGCGCACTGTGAAAGAATTACAATTTTTTTTTTCCCACAGCGCGAGCGATATATCTCTGCTTGCCTCAGTTGGGCATCCAATTTATTAACTCAAGTTAACCATTTGAAAATAAAAATAAATGTATACATTCAAACAAGATGCCTATGTAGCAGAGTCGGTGTCAGTTCCTTGACATTTGTATGGAAATTAATTGGTTTGGAGTCGGGATTTAAGTTGCCACTGGGCCAGGGATTTTCCGCTACGCCACTGACGATGTCGTAGGATACCGAACTACTTTAGTCTGTCTTCTCACTGTCTGTGCTTTTTTCGGATAAATGCTGAACATTTCCCAAGTATTTCATGCTATCGATAAAACTAGAAGAAAGTTGATTTGAGGATTGGATTACTCGAAATAAATCGCCAAATAAAAGACGAACTTTCCGGAAACGGTCTTAAGCACGAAATCTTAATCTTAGCTGAAAGTAAAGAATTTTTTTTTTAGTGAATCCCTCTAAAAACTCACGAACGGTGAGCTCTGGCAGCATGAAAGTTATGCACCCTTTTCTACGTGGAATTATAAGGATAACGTATAGTTAGCTTTTAACGTTTCTACCATTATAAGCTATGTAGCTTTGAAACACCCATCCAAATGTTTTAAAAAATCCGCCGTGTCGCTTGGTTAAAGTTTTAAAATTATTGTGGAATAAGAAATTGTTTTAAAAAAAATGGGTTATTACTATTATTAAAATCTTCCAGACCGTCTTGATATGATTGAGCGGTTATACTCGAAAATTCAAGTGAATGAAAGGTCTCAAGTAAATAATTTCATATGTTGCGGTCTTTAACTGCATGATCTCAAATGCCAATATCATTTGGCTCACTTAACTTCAGTTGTCAGTTTTATTTCTGCACCCGTCTGTCCGATCTTTTGCATATTGTATTAGTCTGTCGGCCAATGCTCGATATAAATCAATCATATTTCTGTTTAGTCACGAATAACTTATTTGTAGCAAAATTGGGTAACCTACTAACCTTTCAATTAAAGCTATATCGGAATTTAACAGAATTTCTTTAAACAAAGCATGTCCACATAATCACTACCCAAGAGTTACTTCACAAACCCAAACTCGTCACAACTACTACCCGGGAGTCAGTGAAATGATGGTGCCTCCAATCGGAACACTTAATGAAGCATAGAAGCAGGAAATGAAGGACTGTTAAGAGAAGACATAAAGGATTAGGTAAAAGAAGTACCTACCTGGCGATTCACTTTCGAGCCATCTCAAGCAACGTTACAATTAATTTGTATTTTCGAGGCTAGACTGAAATTATCCTTGGTAAATATGTATTTAAAAATTCTAGTTATGAATCAATATTTCATCGAATCTTTAACTATTGAGCGATTACGTCAAATAATCTGGCCCCAGATATTGACGTAATCGCTGTGCCATGTAGTACGTCCAAGTTTACAGCGATACAGTCCTGTTTTAAATATATAATTATAAAGGACGTATTGTTGGTTTCATAAAATAACTTTTTTATTCAATCACTCGGAGAATGCAGAAATTAATTGCTATCGTACGCCGCTAGGAACAATAAGTGAAATAGAAAAATAATTTCCATTTAAATAGAGTTGTTCTTTGAGTGTTATAAACGTCGACCGTTTTCTAGTGTTTTTTATTTAAACAGAGCCATTTAAACGTTAGTATTCTGAAGATTTCCCTTCCATAAATTTACACTCAACACGATAGCGGCTCTAGAACCTGCTCCATTCAGTCTGGGACAAGACAAGCACTTTTTCTTATAATAAACATACATTTTTTATCGTAATTAAGTTGGGCGGAATGCATTTTCCATTTTTGGATCGAATCTGAACTAGAATAGAATTTTTTTGAACACTCGTCTGTATTTTTTTTTTAGGTTTTTTAATTTTATTTAAACAATAATTATTGTTATATTAAATTTAAAAAAAAACATTTTAATGCCCTCAGAAGGCGAAACAGCTGTCATGTGCAAAATAATTAACAAGCAGAACTTTTAATTAAATATTGTTTTTTTAAATTTAAAATAATAATAACTATTGTTTAAATAAAATTAAAAACCTTAAAATTAAAATGGAATTCTACAAAATAAACTTTAAAACCATAAACAAATTCGTCTGTATTGTTCTGTTTGCAGGATCAATGGTTTTATTCCGTTTAAACTTTGTAATCCAAAACGAAAAAAGTCCCCTTTAACGCAGGTTAGAATGGATTTATAAAGTAGAGTTTAAAAAACTGTTTTGATAAGCTTCCCTCTGTACAGCGGATACTTTTGGAAGTTTTTTTTATGGTTGTACGGAAAATAAATATTAAGTAAAATCACAAGAACATTTATAAATATATCTATTTGCATCATACCAAGTACAAAACAAAGCAAATGAAAAATAAGAACTTTTATTAATTTAGCTGTCTAGTTACGATATCAGTATAAAATATATTCAAGCTCTTATTAAGGGTCAGCACCCAAAAATTCACAATTTTTGGCTTTCTAATACAAGCAATACTACAAATTATTTATCTGTAAATTATATACGGGTAGTTAAAATAATACCGGAGGTTTCCAGTGAATAAAATTATTTTACTGCAATCTTTTATATAATTTATGAAACCAATACTGAAGCTTTAGGTGAAGCGTACATAAACGCCTTCGTTGATTTTAAAACTGCACCTTTTATTCACTGGAAACCTTAGACATTTTCCATGTAGAATTAACAGATAAATCATGTGCACTATTACTTGTATTAGAATGCTACAAAGTGAAGTTTAGCGCCATTTTTGGTTGAGCCTTAAGTTGAGTCTATTTGAAAAAAAAACAACTAGCTTTCAAATTTGTTGTCTTAAAACCACTACAAGTCTTTATCTCGGATATGTTATTAATTATTATTGCAATCCAAATTATAAAGTCTAGGTATAAGATAATGAATCTGTTAAAATATGTTTCAAATGAAACATGGTAGCTAATCTAGCACCTAATGCCTAACACACCAATGTAATTTAAATTCCAAGTACAAATCAAATCAAGTCAGAAAAAAAACTATACCCTTTTCTTGTTTAGATTTTCTTCAGATTCAGAAACACATTATTAATCCATACATTTCAAAGTACAGACCGTAACAGTACGTAACTGTAGGTAACGAACCATCATGCAAATAAAAACAGTTTATTAAAAATAAACACAATATAAAAATTCATACCATTTGTACCTTTATGCAAAAAGGAAACGAGGTAGCTGTACCCCAGAGGATTGACCTGATAATGGGGAGTTGCGAGAACTACCCATCGTTGATAAAGTTAGGTGCATTCAACTTTATTCAGTAAGCCTTGTTCGTACTTATAAATAGAAACTTTCTTGTTAATTTTATAAACTCGACGTCATACTTCCAATCTGGATTTCTCAACCATTATTTTATTACAGCATACCGCCATAGGTCGCTACGCTATTGCGTATAACGGCAATGAAGTATAAAAGCAACAAAAACCATTGGGAAAAAACAGTCTAAAGGTGTGTTTTAAGTTTTGTGACAAATGACCACCACGTGATGACCGTAATGGATACCGATCGGCTCCATCTGGCACCCCTCGCCATAGCTCATAAACGTATCAACTGATACGTACGCTGTACAGTGTACACGCTTATGAGCGTATGCGCGCCACTAATAAGTTAGGCACTTATTGCCGGCGCTGGTGGGTTCAATTCGTTATTTGATCGGACGAGGGAGGTGGTCACTACTCTTTCGGCGTGGACAGGAGTCAGTACTTTGTACCTATTGCATGTCGCGTACAACATTGACGATGTGTGATTTTCTGCGCAAGGATTCGAAAAGCCAATATATCGCGCCCCCGCAGCTACACTTGTCGTAAGTTAAAATATTATTTCAAACTGGAATGTTGAACTTCGAAGTTTTGCATCTTCATTGTTTTAAATGGAAATATTAAAAACAGTAATGTGCATTACAATTTAAAATTATGAATTTTATTATCATATATCTGTTGTGCTACAACAACAAAATGTGTCAGAAAGACGTTAAAGTCCATCATTAGACATTTTTTGAGCTATGGAAGTGTAGTTGGAGGAGCGCGTGAGACATTTTATACTTAAGAGGCGATGTAAGTGTACTAAAACAATTAACGACTAATTAATCGACCCGTAAATAGTTGGGATATATTGATCGGATAGAAAGAGAAATTAGTGTCAGGGGAACTAATAATACGCAGGTGGAATACGATGTCGGGATAGCCCCAGAAAAACATGGCGCAACCAAGTGATGGATTTGGATCAGTTCGAGATTCAAAAGAACGGAAGAACATGTTTGATACAATGCATCAATGCGAATGAACCAGGCATAATGTACCAATAATGCAATTAAAAGACAGAGCTATGTGTCATTCCACCCCCTTGCCAATTAACCCAGCTGGAACAGCATGACTATTAAATCTTATTTATACATACATTTACGTTGAGCCTACTCATTTTTGACTCACCGAAAAAACAGTATGCATGATGAGATTTATGGATATGAAAAACGTAATAAGTAGTGGGTATCAAGACAAAGTTGGTGACGTTTTATCCTCTCTACCTACCCTTGCGGCGAAATAGAGTAATGGTTATTTATTAGAGTATTTTAAAAAGACAGATGGTAAATATTAGCGTAACATTTAAAATTTGGAAATAATGTATTTGTAA
Source organism: Drusus annulatus (assembly GCA_022651775.1). Taxonomy (NCBI): domain Eukaryota; kingdom Metazoa; phylum Arthropoda; class Insecta; order Trichoptera; family Limnephilidae; genus Drusus; species Drusus annulatus. Next base: position 79,257 of record JAGWCC010000959.1, read on the forward strand.
AGAATCTTTTAAAAATTCCGTCGGCGATTAAGTACCTACCTATAATATGTATTACTATACAATTAATCGTATTCTATATTTGAAATAAGCCTTAAAATATATTTTTTTCAAATCCAGATATTTCGCTAGATTACATGGAAACTATATCGTCGCTGGAAAGGCAAAAGCGCTTAAGCGACACTTTCGTCAAAAAAGAGTTAAATATGAAGTTTTGAATAGTTTTTTTTCTTCTGTATCGAATGCTCTGACTCTTGTTTAATTCTGTAGACTTTTGTGACCCTTCAGCCATACAAAATATGTTTACCGTTTGGGAGAAGGCTTGACTCAAGCGACACAAGGTTGGGACTTTTTAAAGATTTTTGTCGTTTCTTTTTTTTGCAAAATCCAACCAGGTACTGAAGACGCAATGAAAAACGAGGCAACACCTACAAACAGTTTTCTAAAAATAGTGTAGAATCTAGAGGGGTACCTTCTTAAGATGTGTTTAAATAGTAGTTTGTGTGGCTCGTGAGATTCTTCTAGGAATTCTATCTATTCAGCGAATGATCCAGTGTGCCGTATTGAAGTATGTGGGCCATTAGTGTATGTGTTCGAGCCTCGTGAACCAAGTGTTGGTAACGAACGTGATTTTACCGCAATATCGGAAAACTATACGAGACCCGATAAGTTATCGTGTGTTGGTAACATTTTTTCATCATTCAACTCCAGACTGAAAAAAAAACGAAGTAGTAACTGTAAGTCGGCCCTTTTAAATTCGACGATTGACATTTAAAAACCGACAGAGAAATTGACGAATGTAGTGTTATTTTATTTGTAATAATCATTGTTTTTTTTTTATTTACACGACCCTGAACCCCATTGAAGTTTCAAAACCTTTAGTTACGTATTTTTACCGTTTACTGACAGCTGTTGCAACGTCAAAGAAGATGTGTAAATAGATGTTATACTTTCACAAAAAGCTGATTTTTTTTTAATACACGATTTAACGGCTTAAAAAGTTATAGTGTATGTATCCAGTTCTTCGCCTTAAAGGTTTATCTGTTTTGTTTCTGTATGAGAGAGAACGACTCTTGTTATAATATTTCAAACGACGGACATAAACTTAGCTAAATTAGGTACTTCTGGAAAAATTATGTTTTTATTACGAAGCATAAATATTGATCTCAGAAAAAGGAATTGGTTGGTTTCAATCTTGTTCATTCTAGTAGAATCAATATTAATTCAAATATATGTCAATAAGATATCATGTAACATGATTCATATGTCGTAAAGTTAATCGAGTGATTACCCACATTATATTATCAATATAATTTAGCTCTGGTAAGAGACCACCATTCAGAATCAAAACGTTGTTGGAAATGAAAAATGGCTAGATCTGAGTACCCAAGTAGATAATTATCAAACGTGCTCTAACTAATCTTCGCACACTCCTCCAATGCATTAATATTCGTAGAATTCGATAATCCAACACGCTCCGTGCACTTGGAACTTTTGTGCGGAATCAGATACAAAAAATAAAACATCTTAAATTACCCATAGAGATTAAATTACCCATAAGATCTTGCGAATATCTAATATAATCTGAGCTTCTGAAAACATAAAATAATTTGGTTTATTACACGTTCGGCTTCTCAGAATTCCGTTGATTATTTAGCCAAGTTTATGTTGATGATGCCTCCCCTCCCTATCCCTTCTACTTATTCAAAATTATAATTTACAATATTCCTCAATCGAAGATTCCATTGTTCCTGTTCGGGCAGTGGGACTTTGTGTTGCGAAACATAAAAATAATCTCCTCACCGCTTACTAATTATTATTCACTTCAGAGAGACCAATGAAAGTAAATTAACATTCATTTAAAATCTATACCAATGTTACCTGACTTATTATTTGTGATACTGTGCTTTGAAGCCATGGAAGCTATTCAGCCAGGCCTGGGTAGCTCTTGATGGGTTCAAAGTACGAACAGAAAAATATTAGCTGCCAGGAATTAATTAACTTTGCCTCGATTCCATTCCACTAATTGTTGAATGGATTTATATTTTCAACAAAAAGACATAGGGAAAACGCCATGCTATAAAATAAAGCCGGCCGTAAATGAAGCTCGATAATGCCCCAAGTCAAAGGAAATTTTAAGCAATTGGGGAAAACAATAATTTGGCAAAAATTTCGACGTCAGTTTGTGATTTGTAGCCCTCTATGTTGTTATTCATTGCCTGGCGAAGGTTTAAACAACATATCTTAATTTAGTTGCGCAGCACCAGAACCAAAACGAAACTTGGAAATATACCTGCAAGTGAGGTTTTTAGTATAATTTTACCGAGGAGCTAATTTAAATTCGGATGCAGTTGCAATGCTAATTATGCATTTCTCGCCAGGAAAAGTTCCGTACAAAATTGCAGACATATTTTGTACAAACATTTAACCAGAGTCTGAGCTTGAAATTTTCGAGTAGTGGAATAAGTTAAATGGAATCATTTTTGAAGTATGTTCTGTGTGAGCCGGAAAAAATGTAATAAGTCTAACATAGCTGTGGGAGACGCGGTATGCAGGAAGCTTCCGATCCAAACTCTTCTGGAATCCCGAATTTCCCTCGCTCGTGGGATATTAAAATTTGATATGTTATTCGCCAGTGCACGACCGATCGTGTCGTGGAATAAATTATAGCTGATTCATTTCCTTCCATTCCACGAGGATTGTCTTCTTAATCGTTAAATAATGTGAGGATTCATGACGAATATTCGCAGTCGGATTATACATATTGCCGGCCTCGGGGAAGCCGATCGATACGAGCGCCTGTATTTATTTCCGGAGGCTGTGGGCTCAGGTCTTCCCCAATATTTTGAAAAAGTGTGAAGTTTAAATGTTATCTTCTAAAGCCTTCGAATCGGTTTTCCACCATTTAAGTGAATTCTTTAAAATAGATTTTTCTTGGATTAATGTGAAGACCTTTTTTGGGTATTCATTCATCGACAAAATTTTGTATTAGTTTTCTTCATGTTTGCGTGGTATCTATTGAACAAGTCTAGGATATTATTTATAGAATCTTAAAGTAAGAAATAAAAATGGACTCAACAGTACTTTAAAAAAAATTGACACTGAAACTTTAATCGATTTGCTTAAGAAAATTTTCGTTCTGTTTATCAATCCCATGTACACAATTTAATATTTTTGAACTATTTGTGACTTTTGTTGTCCTTTTGACAGATTTGACAAATCTAAAATGTCCGCATCTGCTTATTTTAAGGTTATATAATTAAATTGGTAGTAGTAAGTTTTTAGTTTTGTCCAGTGCTCCCAAGAAAATATAAAAAAGCGTTTTTACTCTAAAATGTAACTAATAGTTATATATTAAAGTCACGTATATAGCTAATAAGATAAAATATGTCTCACTGTTAGATAGGACAGTTCAATTACTACAATTGTATGTGTTTCAAGTAATAAAAACTTTATTAAATGTGAATATAAAAACTTCAATGAGAAAAAGTGAATCTACACTTTCCTGACAATTTTTATTTAGCAACACATTCTTGAAATAATTTCTCATTTTGGTAAAAGCTCGTGATATTTTGGCTACGGTTTGTGTCCAAAGTAATCGTAGATTCGCACGAGGGAAAAGGGGCACACGGCCAAGTATCGACCGAGCCTACCCGTACTACAGCGGGTCCTTGAGTAAGGCTGCTACAGACGCCATTTTCCAACAGTTTTTTTTTTTTAAATAAAAAAATTGAAAAATTATGGGTTATTTTTTGGTAAACCTTTCCTGTGATTTACCTTGAATACGTCCTTCCAATATAAAGATTTTTAATCATAAAATTTTAGAAATTTACACATTTCCCCGTGGAAAGTTTATGGAAATGCGTTGTTTTTTTTTCAACCGTCTAAAGCAAGTGGGACAATGGCATTCCCAATTGGAGTATGTTGTGAGGCTGAATGGAATGGAGAGGAAAATCAAATGGAGAAGGCAAAGGTTGGGAAACACCTTGTAAGATCTAGTCAACGAACAAAGCTTAAGTCATTTTAAATAACGTTTTGATTCTGATAGGTGGTCTTCTACTAAGGTGATGCTTAGTATCAATCATCCTGGAAAATGTGTATTTATTTTTAAACCAATTAATGTCATAAATAATAATTTTTTATTTGACGTGAAGATCTATGTTAATGCGTATACCCCATCCCTCTCTTCTAAGCAGTTAATGAAGCATTATTTTTATTCTTTTAAATAAAAATATTGTGCTTTAAAAAATAGCACGAGAAATATGTTAATTAAAGTGGGTGTTTCTGTTTTGATGCAGAAAAACGACGAATTTTAATTTAGCGAACCATATAAATAAATAATAATTATTAATAATTAATAAATAATATTTTTTTATTTGACGTGAAGATCTATGTTAATGCGTATACCCCATCCCTCTCTTCTAAGCAGTTAATGAAGCATTATTTTTATTCTTTTAAATAAAAATATTGTGCTTTAAAAAATAGCACGAGAAATATGTTAATTAAAGTGGGTGTTTCTGTTTTGATGCAGAAAAACGACGAATTTTAATTTGGCGAACCATATATAATTATCACTCTTTTTTCAGTATCTATGTTTATTATACAAAGTGAGAAGTATTTTTTTAAATTGTTCTGGAACGTGCAATACAAAGATATTGTAAAGCTGTTCATCTTATAACACTAGAAAGAAGAAAAAAAAAACTCTTTGCGTGAGTTTCCCTATATATATATTTTTTTTTAAAACATTTCTGATTTTGTATGTTTTTTGTATTTATATGCACCGCATTACAACCTATTTGAGCTTCACGGCCCCAGTATACATATAATAGTGTCATAGATATCAACAACCAAAGAGGGGTTTTATTACACATTTTTCCATACATGTATACTACAATTGATCTCCTCTCGAGCACATCCTCACATTTGACAAATGTCTGAATGGCGTGAAAAGAAAGAAAATCCGCAACCGGAAGTAATATGGCTGCCCGGCCGACCTGGGGCGCTTTAGCCTGCTACTATCGTTCCGCCACTCCACCGCCCGCTCCCCGCCCCTCGCCTTCATCTCCACAGCGCTCCCCCCCTCCGCCCGCGCGGAATGCCTGGGGTCGACCAAAATGTTGAGCCCTCCGAGTATTCTGCCGCCACTGCCGTGCCTTGAGGGCTGCTTGCTGTTTCCGAATGGAAGGGGTAAAAATTATACTCACTTGCGGAAATTGTATCGCCAATACTATCGACCCCCGTTACCGAGTTATTCTTCTCGATTCTATAGAACCAATAAAAAGATTTTTCTTCTTTTCACTTCCTAGAAACGTATTGCTTTTATTTTTATTTCATCTCACTTGTCTACTTCCTCCAATGTGACCTACACTCAAATAATTTCAGTAATGCTAATAATATTTTTTATACCTACAAACTACGAATTTTGTATCTCACAAAAAAATTACGACAGTTTTTGTACTCAGATGTCAAAAACTATTAGTATTACGACAATATATTTTCCCGCGCGGAAACCTAATCCTAATATACAAAGAAAATTATTTCTGTGGGAAATCTCCACCAGAAAGAGTTTAATTTTGCATTATTCAAACTGCCTGTTATGTGTGTACGTTATATTATTAACTTTTACGCTGTACTATTTATTCCATATTTTCAATTGTTCGATTTGGAAAAAAAAATGAAAACTCAAACGAAGCCGGATGATAACTACTAGTTGAAATATCCAAACCTCGTGTGACGTGTGGGGAGACCGTATTTGTTTGGCACAAGCTTAAACTTTTTCAAAAATTCTCATAAATACACGAAAATAAAATTTATCAAACAATTCAAACAAATAAAAAATTGAAACGCCATCAATGAATAAAGCCTATCGAAATATCAAAATTACAAATGAGTGAATCATAAAAGCGTGGGAATGTTGTCAAAAGTGAATTTCCAGTTTAAAATTGAACGATTTTATCAACAACAAAAAAACTCAGAGTAAAACATACAAAGAGAGATTTATAAAATTTTCGTAAAAAAAATGCCTACTTTATGAGATTTAGGTATGATTTCTTACACCGAATAAGTAAATAATATGCTTTGATTACGATATTTTCCTGGAGAGTTTTCTTCTAGACAACTATCCCGATCCTCAGATTTTAAAGTTTCAATAACAATAATTTGAAAATATATGCATGCACCAGAACAACAATAGAATACATTTTTATATTTTCTTCATCCACACTTTAAATTGATTACCAAAAATACTATTGAAATGTGGAAACGAAACACAAACAATAATGTCTCTGCCGATTAGCATTCCTTACTGCGGCGTTGTGTGGTGAATATGCGGTTATATAGTAAACATTCGGACATTTAATATAAATGCTGTTAATTAGTCTTCGTTCGAACATTTTATATAGATGGAGTCTAGTCAACGTTCGGACTTTGAAGTTGGCAACTAACAGCTAGGGTTCAAACATTGACAAGACATTCAAGACAGTCTGTAATATTAATACCATTTGGATGATTTGTATAGCGCCATTTTTGTGAAAAATCACCTCAAGAGCGCTGTACAGATCTTATTTTCAAGTTGATATTAATTCCTAGTTTATATTCATATTTATTTATAGAGAAAAAAAAGAGGAACATACTTACCTGGCAGGTTCCATCAGATAGACAGACTTAAACTTTAAATTATAATTATCATTATTATTTTAATTTCTTTATTCAACAATTAATACGAATGTCGTCAAGTAGTCACCCTATTGGATATATATATATATATATAGTTAAATCGTTAACGCTCGATTATTTAACGACACATAATGAGTAACACAGCAAATAGCTACATAGTTAATAACTTTGTGACAAACAATTCGTTTGACAGACATATACAGTAACCCCTCGCTTTATAACGTCTTCACTGTGGGATACTATCGAAGAAAACATTCTGTAGTTAGCAACCCTCGGTATTAATAAATACACTTTCCCCGAAGCTATTTCATTGCAGCTAGCTACTTCCCCATCTGTTCGTCTGTCTTTTGAGCATTTAATATGTAAAAGCATTTCCTAAAACTGAACTTTGACGATGTTCAATTCAAGGCTCACTGATATACAATGACATATTTTCAAATATCGGTAATTAATATAACATTTTCAATATCACAGGTAAACTCCTAGCGTGGAAGACAATGTATGTACAATATTGTAAATAAACATAAAGTAAATAAAAATATATTATTAGTTTTGATCTCTAAAAGATTATGATGTGTTGTTATTTATATATAAGCTAAATTTAAAAAAATACCTTTGCTCGCCCTAAAGATGTCATAAACATGTAACGAAACTAATTAGCAACATGAACATTATAAAATAAATATTTTGAACACAAAATATAGAAAATGTAAGTTTTTCAAAAGCCTATTTTCAATAAGCCTATACACGAACTGAACCCACGGGGACTTGTGTAAATGTTTCACTGTAAGAAAGTAATTTGCGATAATGTGCCAAAATTCTGTCGCCAGAATTCTACATCGGTATTTCTTTGATTCTTGGTTCTGTAAACTCTATGCGTGCAGGCCTCGTGGCGTTTAAGATGCCTGTATAATTTTGCGGATCCGAGTGAAACGGTCCATTTCTTTAGCAGGCGATAGGATGGTGATGGTAGATATGGCGAGAAACCGTTTTGCTGCAATGCATTCAACTAGTCGCGGGCATGTCTTGGTCACGACTCGGTTACTAGGGGTTTAGGCCAGTTCCGGGGATGTTCGGGGTGAATAGAGGTACGTACTCGTTTACTAGATCAATTCCATTGTAGTCACACACAGCCGCCATCAAAAAATTGATAAATAGCTTTCCGCGAAACGTTTTCTACGGGATTGTTTTGTTGAAATCAATTTAATTTTGTCAAGGGTATATTTTTCGTTAATTCGAACATGAGTAGGTATCTACGCACTTGAACTGGACAAACGAGCACATCTACCCAATAATTCTAACTCTTGAATGATAAGGACTGAAATTTAGCGTCAGGGACCTGTGAGTATATATTTTTACGAGTATAATGTTGGTACCTAATGAAAATTTATCCATTATTGTAAGGAATGTTCTATCAACAGCTATTGGCATTATTTAATTATCTAGGTTAGATACTTTCGTTTACTTGCATTCTTTCGGTGGCGTCCAAGATGTATTAAATTGGTAAGTGAAGCTAGCTTTACGGAAACATGAAGCAACGTAAAGTATCGGACTATCACCATAAGTTATAAACTTGCTTTGGGGATTACTTTCAAACGGTTGTAAACAGTTTGTTTTACTATTTAACATCTCGTTATCTATTATATTATACTATAAAAAGCTTTTATTAAGAAATAACTATGTAGATAGCTATGTGTCTAAAATTTCATTTTTATTATTTAGAAGAAAAAACATTTTCCTTCTTTAATCGAATGGTCTTCTTTACACAGCGTTAATAACCTTTTGCAACCGGTGGAAAAAAAATAGATTGTTCCACACCAATAAAGCTTTTAAGTATAATCCCTTGGGCCAGTGTGACTGACTAGTTCAAAAACGACCATGTATCTTCACCCGGTAAGAGGGGTTCCCGCACTTCCTTCGAAACCGGGTCCGTTCTTAAAAACCGATTAAATTTGTCAGGATTTTTTTTTGACAAACTCACGCTTGTATGAAGCCGGTTGTAAAGGGAGAAGATAAAAACAGGAACACGAAGCTAAGCTGCCGATTTTAAAACAATGCATTTACCCCTCTGTATTTGCTTGGAAGTCAAGTACGTAGAGGAGCTGTCTCGAATGCCGTGGTCCACTGCAGTGGACTGTCCAACTACTGTACTGTAAATACCAAGGTATGTCATGTCAAGCTTGAAGTGGAAACGTATTCTCAATCAAAATGCCTGTGTTATTTCTAAAGGTACATGCGTATGTAAATAGGTAACAAATGCTAATCTTCATGAATGTCGATTTTTTAAACGATGACGAAACAAAATTACATATGCTCTCATAGGAAAATGATTCTCGAATCTGTCGTTTGAATAAGTACGAAAAATATGTTTGCAGTTAAATAAAATCTGTAATAGTGCTTGTAGTAGAAAGGTGTCCTAATGGTGCACGTATCTTCGTAACCGTGTGATCAAGTTCGCACCCGCGGGTCTCCGGTTCTCGCAGCCAAGTCCTCCATCATTGCACAAGTTACGAATCTGATATTTATGATGAAAGTACGATGCTGTAAGCCATTTTCAAATTATTGCCAACTCGGGAACATTATCGGATACGTCTTTCAACCAAACATTGGCTGGTATCTTATTTCTTTCCCAAAATTCACACATCTTTCTTCTAATGGGGTTAATATTATCTATGCAATTGGAACAAAACCAAAGAATCATTAAAATATCGGTAAAATTTTGACAACAAATATAAAATTTACCATTTTTAAATTCTATGACATGCTTGAAAAGGTATAATATATTTATAAGTCGGCACTTAAATTCAAATATTTCTGAAAACAATTTCCACAATTATTTATATAACGAGAACTCTAAAGATACCGATAAGTAATTCATGGGAAAGTTCTTAAAGGAAAAACCTTTGCCCAGATTTCTAGTAGAGAGCCGCACTCATTATTTATGTAAAACATTTAACCCGTATTGGGTCATTTTTATCATTGTAGTTATCATCTCCGACAAATAGTAACAGTTTCATGGCAAAACAGATTAACATTTTATGGCTGCATACTGAATCTTTTCGCAGGCATTTTTTTTTAAATTTGACATCAAATTTTTATTTCTCAATGCTAGTTTTCCTGGAATTCGCATTGAAGTTTTTTTGCTCTGTTTGGCTTCTCTCTCAAATATTAATGTGCCAGTTCTTGTTGCATGCGAAGAATCAACTAAAAAAATAATAACACAGAAGTTTATGTATAAAGTGTAAATTTTACAAGAAGGCACTTAATAATGTCCTTATTATGCTTATTTTTTTGTGTAAATTAAAGATGCCTGGTTTTTAAATGTCATCGTGGTTAAATCTTTAGGACTATTTTTCTCATCAAATCTACATATAAGTAAAGATTTGAGCGAATATAAATATGATAATGTAAAGGCCCATATTAATATTATAGATGTTTAGGTTGGTTGTGGAAATTAAAGATCCTCGTATTTTTTCTGAAATTCTAAGTACATACTCTATCATAATTAAATTACGAAATATGAGATCACACAATTGCCATAATTCAATTTTATCGTCTGTATATGATCACTTATCGTGCCTCTGCGCTATGAAACTCCCAATAAACAGAAGAAAGAACGTACTCGTGATAATGTGTAATGTATTATTTCGTTTATTTTTAATTTCACTAATGATACTTTTATTTTGAAACGTGCCCTACTTGTCCCTTTATGCTTGTCCGTAAACACGCACTCGGTCACACCTCCTCATCACACGCAAGTTATGTTACAATGACTCCCAGGGCACTCCCTAAAACAATTCTACTACACCCCTATCCCGAATTTCTTGAAAAGAATCGCTATGTATGCATAGATATCTATCTCACTGCGATCGAATTTCAATGGTTTTAGGAAAAATGGTAAAGACGTTAAGATGTATTAATTTGTTATGCGACGACTGGCGTGGCATTCCTCGATGCCTTATCGGAACTGAAATGTAGTGTGGTGCCTGGGGCGCCCATTCAGAAGTTTACCCCTTCAAAACTTTTATTGGCTGTCTCTTCCCTCAAGCAATGACGGAACCCTTAAAATTCTTACCCGTCACCCCGAATCATTCACATTTTAAACACCATGTCGCCTATTGATATATTGGGTGTCCTAAGACTAAAACAAAAGGGTTATTTCTATATTACATCATGGGTACTTTATCACTTTTAAAAAAATGCAAGCATTCATAGTGACGCGTGATAGATTCATGTTCTAGTGTAATAATCGAATATAACACCGACAGCGGTTTAACTAGAACAAGGGCGTTGTAGGAAACTATTTTGAAATGCTTTTGATGTCCCGGTTGCCCCACCTTGCTCCGGGTTTGTATTTGAGTACCCGACCTCAAATACTTTCTGTTTTCTATTTGGTTGTTTGCCTACTTCAAAAATATGTCAGATGAAAGTTTTATTCGAAAATAAGTAAAACACGGTTTTGTATAAATAATTCGATGTTAAATATCGACAAACATAACTGTACATTCGAGGGTGTCGCCACCATAAATATTGGGAATACCAGTGTAAAAAGAACTTTTGACTTTGCTTTACTTCTTTTTTAAAGGAAGACAAACATTCTAATTGAACCCGGGGCGCCTGGGTAGGAACACAACGCAACGCTTTAACTAAACAGTCAGATTTATTGAACCAAATAACTATTTCCTGAATATTCTCACAAAATTTAGAGACCTTTTCATTGCACATCATTAGAATACTTATAAAAGTGATTTATAATGCTGTAAACAATCATGCAATACTTTAAAATAATTAACTCTTCTCATTGGTATATATTTACCTCAAGGCAAAACACTGGAATTATTACATAAAAATGAAATATCGGTGCTTTTTATACGTTTGCAAAGTTCATGCATGTCAAAGCCCTGAGAATAAAGCTTTGCGGATCAAATTCAAACGTACTACCAATTGATTCGTTTTTTCATTAAGAACGGTCAAAAAAGAAAAAAAACACGGCGTGGCTCTTTTGGCCACCTGCAAAGTTGACTATGTCGAGCCACACTGCTAATGTGCTACTTTGCTCTGACGCTTGTAGTTGCGTATGATCGACAGTACTATTGTCACAACTTACATATTGTCATATGTCTAAGCGTCGAGTATGTACAAACGTTTATTTTATTATAATTGCCCACATTGATTCAAAGGTGGCACATTGAAACCCATTGGGTCCCCAGCCAATCTGAGTACTTAAATACATGTATTTATTTCAATTCACAAATAAATTCTTGCTATTTTATTTCATTTACTTTGTTTCAAAAAATTTTCTTGACTAGTACCGAGTGCAGTTTCTCGGGGATGTTTGGGGCTGCAGCCTGCGGGATAAAGATTTCCCCGATGATACCTAACATCCAACAGGAAAGGGCGCCAAAAGAAGAAGAAGGAATGATTTGACGTGTCGATAATTTTAGATTTTTAAAAATAATGGACAGATTTTCAGCTCTACAGTAATTTATTTAAGTACGATTTTTTTGTGTTACTTTATTATATTTATTTAAGCATTGTGAAATTTATGTTGCACATGAAACACTACCACGCTTAAATAAAATTTAGAAGATGTGCCAAAGACTACAACCCGGTAGTTTTAATCAAATTCAACTGTGGCTTCGCTTCGCGCCGCTGCTGTACCTATATGGACACTGTACAATCCGAGTGCGACCTACCTACTAATGAAATTCAAACACTCCGGTACGGAAGCCTAATTAATGATTGAACCATTTAATGGTTGTTTGGCCAAATTGGCGATAAAATCCGGTTCCTTTGTCATTTCATCCATCAGCCTTATGTGCATAGTAAGTGCTAACACACTTAGAATGCATATTAATTACGGACCTCAAAGCAGCCATCAACTTTACATCAAAGGGGTTTTTCAATATAGTCCGAAAACTATTGAATAATCCAGAGGTGGTTTTTTTTACTAAACCTGTCGTGCTTAAACATATACTTAATAAAATACACGAAGACATTCATCACATCTAAACTGTACATTAAAATAAAATGAAAAATTTTAACCACCATGCCACACGGGTACAATATTGAAGTCACAGTGCCTTTAGGATCGTACGACCACTGACTGGTTATGACATCAATCCCCGTTATTTGCAGAGCGCTTAACGCGACGCCCAAGAGAAAAATGTGGCATTATAGGTCAGCAGATTGGTTCGGTCTGCGGGCGCACCTGAATGCTTTCCCGTGGTCAGCTGTCTGTTTTCGGACTTCGGATCCTTCCAGATGTGCCCAGGAAATTGGTGAAGTCATCACATCTGCGATGGATGGCTTCATACCATCTACCGTTAAACAAACTGGGGTGGGCTCAAAGCCGTGGTTCAGTCGACAATGCTCAGATGCAGTTCGACGAAAAAACGCGGCTTACCGAGCCTACAACACATCTCGAACGTCCAAAAGCAGATCAGTTTACAACCAATTGGCAAAGGAGAGCAAGAAAATCATTAATAAGTCAATATTTGAGCACGACCTGCAGATCAGCAGAAAGCTGGCTGCCTGCCCGAATGGCAGCAGAGCGTTTTTGGTCGCCAGCGGGCTCCATAGGTCGTAATTTCTGCAAATCCAGTCTGCCGCCTCTTACCAGACCTGACGGCTCACTAGCAAACACCGCCACCGACAAATCAAATTTACTAGGGAAAATGTTTGCGGATAACTCAACCCTCGATGATTATAAGGTGCTGTCTCGCCGTCGGTTCCTCACTGCGGATTCTTTATGAAAAGCTGAGGATCCGGCATCGGGATCACACTATACGTCTTACGAGGGCTACAAGTTAATAAAGCTAGTGGGCATTTCGAGTACCTGCACTGGTATTGCAGAGGTGTGCTGCAGAAATTCGCTCCAATTTGACAAAGCTTTTAAAATGTCACTGAAATATGGATCTGTGCCCCCTGAGTTGGAAAAAGCGGTCATTCATCATCCTATTCCCAAAAAAGGGTGACCGCTCCAACTCCAGCCAACTACCGCCCCATAGCAATCCCATCGATTCTATCCAAGGTGATGGAACGTGTGATCAACGACAAACTGCTCACATACCTCGAGGAGAACAAAATAATTAACGACCGTCTATACGGATTTCGGCGGAACCGGTCCTGCGGTGATCTTCTCGCGTATGTGACGCATGTTTAGGGGCGGTGTTTGGAATGTTTCGGTGAGACCCAAACGGTTGCACTGGACATTTCTAAAGCCTTTGACCGGGTTTGGCACCGAGGACTTGTCAACAAACTGCCATCTAACGGACTTCCCGCATCCTTGTGTGTACGTGGATTGCCGATTTTTCGAGGGAGAGGTCGATTCAGACGGTTGTTGACGGTATCACCTCTTCCTCTCATTCACTAATGCTGGCGTCCCCAAGGATCGGTTCTGTCTCCAACTTTGTTTTTGTTGCACATCAACGACCTTTTGTCATGTGCACCAATACATTGTTACATATATGACAGTACAGTTCATGATGGTTTTTTGTTTGACAAGCCCCCAAAGGGCATAGAAACAAAAACGGCTCGGCGGGCTTTGAAGCAGAGAATGGACGAGTACCTTGAGAGAATCTCCTCTGGGGGTAAGAATAATCTCGTCGAATTTAATGTTTCAAAGACCCAATCATGTCTGATTACGACTAAAAGGGATCCAAATGATAATTTAGTCTTCTTCAACGGAAGTAATCTTCCCAACAAACCCTCCATTGAGATGCTTGGTGTAACCTTAAGTGACCAGTTAAGGCACCGGGGCTCCATCGAAGACAGAGTAAAGTTAGCCTCTCAGAAGTTTGGCGTGTTGTACAGGGTCCGCAGATACTTCAATAGTACACAACTGCTGACCTTGTACAAATCGCAAGTACGCTCCTATGTTGAATTTGGCAGCCACCTCTGGTCTGGAGCCCCTAAATACCTGAAAAAAACCCTTGACTCTGTGCAGAAACGGGCGGCCTGTTTGATAGATTCTCCTATCTTAACAAACGGATTACAAACCTTGGAGCACAGACGTCAGGTGGGAATGCTGTTCTTGTTCTTCAGGTATTTCAATGGAAGATACTCCGAGGAACTTGCGTCATTGATCCCTTCGGCACCGGTGCATAGTCGGGAAACTCGCCAAACGCACGCCCAACATTTGTACACGGTTGACATTCAATACATGAGAACGGGTCGCTTTTACGACTCGTTCTTAGGTTCAACAGCTCGGCTATGGAACGATTTGCCGGCCTCTGTGTTTCCTCCCTCCTTCAACATGGGTATCTTCAAGACCCAAGTTCACTCCTTCCTTTCCTCAAAAAAACCGTCCACACAGCATCCCCAAAGATGACATAGGCCCTGAGGGAAATTGTTTTCTTCAAGGCCTCCTGTGTGGAGTTATTGTAAAAAAAAATATATATTCTAAAATGGCTGAAGAAACTCTAAAAACAAACAAATCAGAAAATCTGTCAACTCTACAAAACAATTTTAACATACTAAATCAAAATATACGTAGTGTCAACAAAAAAAATGATGAACTTCTACTACTCAAGAACCTTGATACAAATAATGCCTGGAGTAAGTTTATTGAATATATAACTCCATATTTTACAAAAAAAAACGTATTAACTCCAATTAAAAATGGAAGATTATATTTCAAATCAAATTGACGAAATCTACAATATTAAGGAAGATATATGTGAAAACATAAATTAAGTTGATAATTGGTGCCACGGTGTTACATCCCCATTTTAGTTTTAAACACGAACATTAGGAGTATTGCAAAAAAATTAGATGAACTTTTAATAAACTTAAATAATTTACATTTATTACCGGTTTGCATAGGGTTAACTGAAACGCATTCAAACAGTGATAAACATAGAAATGCCCTACCCAACTATTATGAATTTGCGACAAAGACAGCAATAAACAAAACCAGTGGAATCACAATATACATACGCGATGATTGTGAAGTTACTAATATCGCCGAAGTAAACATGGAATTAGTTAATTGTTTAAATATAGAATTTGAATTTAAAAATAATATTTATAGAATTATAACAATATACCGAAAATATAATTCAAGCATAACAAACTTCATGAATTAAATTTGTCAATATCTCAATACGCTATAAAAAAAAATACGATTTTATGTGGTGACTTTAACATTGATATTTCTGACAACAACAATTCAATGGAAAAAAAAAAACTTTATAAATATGATGACTCATGTCAACTTTAAATCTAGCATAAATAATTACACTAGAGAAGTATCTAATCAATCTAATTACTAAAAGCCATTAGAAAAAAAATGCTTTGTACAAACTAACCAAAGGGCCGTCAGCCAACAATTCAATAATTTCTTACTATAAAAAATTTTAACATTTTAACTATTTTAATCAGAAAAACCAAGAACACTTTTTACTCACAAATAATATGAGAACCCAATGGCAATAATAATAAGAAAATGGACAACAATAAACGAAATAATAAATAAAAATTTAAAAAAAAACACAGACACATATCTGAAATCACAGATGGAAAAAAATATAATGAGCAAAATGACACCACAAAATGCTGTAATATTATTAATAAATATTTTGTAAATATTGGAAAAAATCTGGCAAACACCATCAAAACAAATACTTAAAAAAACTCACATACTCACCATCCAACCCCACACCAACTTAATAAATTTAAACCCATAACGGAGTATGACGTTGAACTAATGACCAATGAACTGAAGGGAGGCTCTGCTTTTGGTTATGACAATATTGACGTGACCATGTTAAAAACAATGAAAAAACATTTATTATACCCTTTAACTCACATCATAAACATAAGTCTTGAACACGGTATATTTCCAAATAACTATAAGAGAACAATTATAACACTAATATATAAAACAGATTGTCCCAAAGATCACAAAATTACGGTCCAATATCCCTTCCATCAAATATATCAAAATATATGAAAAAATTGTTAAAAAGCAGATTTGGTCATTTCTAGAGCAAAATTCTACCATCAACTCTAAACAATACGGTTTAAAAAAAACACCAATACCCATGACGCTATTGCTACAATAACAAAATATTTATACACCGCTCTAGGCTCGGATAAAAAATGTATGGGAATATTTATAGACCTTAAAAAAGCTTTTGATAGTATATCGCACGTAAATTTAACAGAAAAAAATAAAAAATAAAACTGGACTAACTGGAATTGTTATATCATGGATAGTAAGTTTTTTGGAAAAAAGACCTCAAGAAGTCAAATTACAAAATAAATTAAGTAACTCGGAGAGTAATAACTTCTCGATACCATAAGACACAGTTTTGGGCCCACTTTTGTTCACTATGTATGTAAACGACATATTTGAAGTCGAAAAATATGGAGACATTGTCTCATATGCCGATGACACGGTACTACTACTACAAGCAAATACATGGTTCGAATTGAACAAAAAGGCTAACACAGACATTAATGAGTTAAAAATGTAGTTAGACAAAAACTTGCTAACGTTAAATTCTAAAAAAACATATTATGTACCATTCTTTATTCAAAAACAAAAAACACCGTTCGAAATAAACATTGAAATTCGTGCCACGCAAAGTGACAAACACCACCGCTGTGATTTATTATGTACAAACATTGAAAGCAAAACTTCAATCAAATACCTTGGTATCACTATCAACCAATGTTTAAAATGGTCACCACATATAACTATTCTTAAAAACAGAGTTCGAAAATTAACATATACCTTTAGTTGCTTAAGGCCAGTGGCGGCTCGTGGCTTTTTAGTGTTCTTAAGTGCTAAGATTGGAAAAACGTCATTATTGATGTTATTGTAGCCGAAAACAGTTTTTATTTTTTTTTCAAAATATCAATTTTTTGTATGAAGATTTTTTCAGAAAACTGTGCAGTGCACCACCAAAACTGAAAAATCCTGAAAAACTTCATACAAAAATTATATTTTTTTTCATAAAAATAAAAATCATTTTCGGCTACAACAACATCAATAACGTCGTATTTTTTAATCTTAGCACTCTAGTATACTAAAAAGTCACGAGCCGCCTCTGCTTAAGGCATATTCTTAGTGAACAATAACTAAGAATTTACTACTTTGCTTTCTGTCAATCCATAATTCAATATGGTATAATAGGATGGGGTGGCACATATAAAATTCACACACAAACCCTTTACATCGCACAAAAATTAACAATTAAAATAATCTTAAAAAACAAAACATTTTTTTTATCCATCAGAACTTTTATTTAAAGAATTTAAAGTCAGTAAATTAAATCCTCTTTATTTGTACCACGCAGCGTTACACATACTCGTATATGAAGAATTTCTTAAAAATATAATCGCATCATTCAAAAATACGAAAAATCTGAGGCAAAAATGCACATTACCGATTCCGATATGTAAAAAAAACAATGGGTTTACAAAGTTACAAATATCTTGGAATAAAATTCTTTAATAGTTTACCGGAAAAAATAAGATTGTTCAATAATGATCTCAATGAATTCAAAACACAACTAAAAAACTACACTGAAAGCTGAAAAAAAATTTTTTGGTAAATCATTACAATAGTTTATTAGTAACTAAATAAATAACGCACCCTCACACACACAAGCACAGATTTTTTATGAAGGTACATCTTTATAATGAATATTTAGATTAAGAAAAAAATTGTGTATTAATATAACACCGTACGTTCTCTGTTTTGTACAAGTAAATAATAAAAAAATGTTACGATAAAGGTTTTCACAGGGGTAAGATGTAAAATATTTTTCTCAGCTAACCTGTGTAATGCAGTCTTTAGAAGGATTTTTTTAATTCCGTTTCGGACAAATCCCACTTTCCATCTTCAGAGGCCTTATGTCTTGAGTGTTGTTTTCAACTGACCGTTGACCGCTGACCGCGAGTATGTTCAATACAGTAGTCAAAAAAGCAATAATACCCCAACGGAAAAAACCTGTTCACTAACATTTTTGTCAAAAATGAGTTAGTATTCTCACTAAACTAATTCTGGTACGCTCAATCCAATGAACACACTTTCAGATCATGAAAATGGCACTAACATGGAAAATCAAAGAGTTGAACATGTTAATTGCAAAATTGCTTATAACTCAAATATTTTTAAATGACAAGAACATATTATTTACAATAATAACATTGTATTATAGAAATGCAATAAAATTATGCAAAATTACATATTAAAATTAGTATGTTAGCTATAACATTCGTGAAGAATAGTTAGTGAATTTGTGATCGTACCTTTTTTTTAACAAAACGCAAATAACTAAATATCTCAGAATTACTCGACAGTTAGTTAACAGGTTCTTGCCGCGGGGTCTTCATATTTACTATACTATTTTAAAACTATGTTCATTTATTTTAGTCGGTTTTTGTAAAATGTGTTTTATTACACTCTGTTATAATATTCTCTGTAAATAACCGTTTAAAACTAAATTTGTTTTAAACGTTGTCGTTAAAACTAAATCAAGCTTTCCTATACTTAATTTGTATAATTTTGATATTTTCTCCATATATAACAGCTATTTACGCTAAATTCGTTCTGAAATATTGATGAACGGATTTGCAAGAAAAGTTTATAGTTTTGGGCGGCTGATTCAAAACTCTACATCGCTTATTTTAAATATTCATAAGTTTGATATTTTTAGCGTTGTAACTTTAGAAAACCAATATAGTATAACTATACAATAATAAATTATACATCAAATATATTTATTTTGTAACAATGACTAAGAAGCTAAATACTCGCATGTCGTCCGGTATGTCTTATGAATAATTCACAAAGATTCGTGTACGAGGATTATTCTCCTCACAAACACAAATTATTGAGAGTAACCTTATTTGCTCAAGTGTCGATACAATGAGTACCGAATATTATTTTCTAACAAAATTGGATTGTTTGGAAACTCCAATACGGAAAATGAGTCGTATTTCGGTCTTGTAAATATTGGCCGTGCGAGTGAGTTCTTTGAGGAAAGAAGACGGCAAGCTGTGGAATAAATACACAATAATATACCGTGATAGACAGAATAAGAACATTATTGGAAAATACACAATAGACATCTCGACCCGATTGTAGCGTATTGTTAAATTCTTATCAACTAGTTAGTCAAAACATGAGTATTTAATGAATACATTTGATAATTATGATATCTGCGAAAAAATAAAAAACGTTTTTTTTTTTAATGGTGATTGAATAACTATAAATGTGCGAGAAGGTGCGAGGCGATAATGTGCGAGGTACATATTTATGCGAAGAATGTAATTTAAGTTGTACCTGCTTATTTATTAGATCTTCGACCGTAGAAATATATTGCCTATAGTATGTTTGACTATTTTTATTGTGTTGTGACTATGTCTGCGATGCGACTCTCTAGTATTTTCCCCATGTAAATATCAACTTGGAAAATCTAATTAGGTACTATTTTGTTATGAGCAAAGGCTATCTTCAATGTGCATCATTAGAATGCGTAATTTTCTGTTTGCTATTGGTTGATATTATGTTTTTTAATCAATCTTTACGAAATATTTATTTCGCTTTGGTATGTTAATGTACGTATGAAAATATGAAAAATCTTCCCAGTTCAGCTATTTTTCAGATTAACAAATAATTAAACGTCACCCGCAATAATTATTGATTGTTTCAGAATTGTTACGAAATGGAGCGGTATCTCAAGGACGAGCCGCGATTCTCCAAGAAGGTTCCGTCGGAAGCAGACAACAGCTGGAACATCCTCACCGCCCCCTCGCCTGCCAGCCGCGTGGACTTCAAGTTGGAGATGGAGCCGCTCGCACTGCGGGGGCTGGACGATGACCTCCCCCTGCGCAGAGATTCCCCCTTCAAAATGAGAGACGAAGACGCCCTCTTCAAATACAGAAATGACGACGACTCCATATTCAAACTCAGATCAGACGAGGAGGACGAAGACACAGATTCCTACGAGGAAGGCAAGGCAGGGCTGGCTCTGCGGCTGATCGCTCCCACCCTGACCCCGCCCTCCAGCCCCGAGAGTACGGCACTGCTGCCGGCGCAGACGCCCCTGATCCGGCTCACGGCGCGCTCCGCCTCGGGCTTCACGCGTCTCGTGTCCCAGGGCGTCTGCCTGGCGCCCCCCAGCGCCGCCGCGCCCCGGCCGCACGCCCCGCGCCACGACTCGCCCGACTCCAAGAGGCGGATACACAAATGCCAGTTCCCTGGCTGCAAGAAAGTCTACACCAAGAGCTCTCATCTCAAGGCGCACCAGAGGACCCATACTGGTAAGTCCCACCTCAATCTTCGCTTACAATCAACCGTGTACTCGTATGTTACTTATCCAGAATCGTTTGGCTAGATTGTTCAGCTCTCCACTCCTGACGACGACGAAGGTTGTATAGTAGTTTCTGACCGTTGATAGTAATGTAAAGTGTGTACTGTTTTCAGGGGAAAAGCCATACAAATGTTCGTGGGACGGGTGCGAGTGGCGGTTCGCGCGGTCGGACGAGCTGACGCGCCACTACCGCAAGCACACGGGCGCCAAGCCCTTCAAGTGCCGCCACTGCGATCGCTGCTTCTCGCGCTCCGACCACCTGGCACTGCACATGAAGAGACACGTCTGAAATTCGCTAATGCGGCAGCACTAGCCGCTCTCTAGTGCTGTCGGCAGCGCCGTCATGGGCCCGCCTGCACCCGTCACTCGGCCACCCGCAGCCACCCATGGGCCGTTTGCAGCCAGCACTAGTCTCGGGAGAATTCTCGAAGACCTCCTAAACTCCAGCGGTGCAATCGAAACTCGCGTGTTTCAACCAAGTGCACAGATCAAAGAAACCAAACCTACTACGAATATTGAACACAAGAAGAATACCAAACGCAAAAGGAAACCAAACCAAAAGCCGATTACGGATGCAGAACTAAACGTACCAATCAAAAGGGAAAAAAAGTCGCCGCTGAAAACTTATTTGCAACCTCCCCAGAAACTGATAGTGGATAATTTCTCTCAAACAGGTATATAATGCCACACTTATTCACCACCGCACCAACAGGTTGAATGGGAGGTGAACTACTACATAGTATGAGATGTGCATCCAATCACACGTGCGATCGTCGGGAGTTACCTACGCAGGGGAGTGCAGAGGGCAACCGCCCACAGGCCCTGGGACTAAATCAAAGAACAAAGAATGATTAAATGTTTCTGGAAACATAGTGCCATCGAGGATTAGTAAGGAAGCACCACCGACCAGAATATGCCACCGTCTATAATATATTATTTAACCCGCATATTCTGGTTTCTAGTGCTTGTAGCTTTTACCTTCAGTTGATTTTAAATTAATATTTGGATAATTATTTTCAACCGTGGTTTCCTCAAATGAAAACCTGCTTTTTATTCGCTAATATTAGATTTTATTAAGAGATATAATTACGTTTAAGTTGTCGATATACATATTTGAGGTGTCCAAAAATTAAAATTATATTTGCCAAGACTTATAAAATTAATATTTTTAATTGGTTTTTTACAGACACCTGCATGATTTGTTATATTTTAAAAGATTTGCCATAATTTGAAAAGCTTTTCATATTTCTAAGATGTTTTATTGATATCTGTATTACGTGCTATCTGCACACCGCAACAGCTGGGAGTCAGCTAGTAGCAGTGAATTCTCCCGCCTACTATGAAGTTCACTCTCGAGTGTTGGCAACATTCCCCTTAATAATTTTAAACTTTATTATCTTCTTTCCTTATTTACACTGCTCTATTCTTTGTTATTTTTTTAAATCCCCCCTTTATAATAAGTCATTTGTTTTGTACTTTTGTATAAATATATAAACCCTTTTATGAATGAATAAATTATTAAACCCACTCATTCAGATAATTGATGTAAATAATACTACCTTAACCTAGAATAAATGTACTAGAAACTCAGCTTTCTTTATTAACTTATGAATGTTTAAACTTATTGAATTAATCTAACATTAACGTTTTATGTGGCACAAACTTTTATATAGTGCATAATATAAATATATTGAACTGATAAGGATTATTATTATCTGAATTACTTGGTGGAATATTTGTAATACATGTGATGTTTTATTAAATTAGATTATTGTATGCTTCCAAATCTTTACGTTTATAATAATAATTGTACGTATATCCTTCTAAAGGGAAAAAATTGAAAATGAAATGTGCCAATGCTACTTCAAGGCAGTAAGGGCAAGGGTGGGAGTGGTGGAGTAGTAGAGGCGCGCCGAGGGGGCGCGCGCTGTGCGGCCATACTCCGGCACCAGGGCCCTGGATCCTGGCTCCTGGCCCCACCATTCGAGCGGTCGGCGGCGCTACCGATAGCGCGTCTTTGATTAAGGAATAACACTGCAGTTTTAATTATTATGTGTTCCCGTGTATTAGTGTTACCATAATAATAATTAAGAAGATCAGTATCATATTGGGTATATTTCATTTCGGTGAACATGTCGAGTATCCAAGATGAACGTGATTCGTGATTGTGAATGAACAATTATCGATAAATGAAATATGTTATAATATAAAGTTTAGTCTAGACGTAAGATAGTTTTGGGAATTGCTTGGAGATACATAAACTCGCTGAGTGATGTTATGACCCTGTGATTGACCTCTGCTCCGACTTCCGTCGGCTTAGACTCGTGTAATCCTAAGTGGTTAAGAAATTTTCAGATATTTACAATATTTAAAGCATTTATTACCATTTTTAGTGTCCCAATGTATTCACAATACCTATGTATGAATGTGTCAAAGTATTAAAACGAAGACTGGCTCTAGAGAGCGTTAAGTTTACAAAGTAGGCTCATTTACCCGGACTGCTCCGGGGCTGTGTCTCACCAGGGCTACGCGCAAGTTGACTCCAAAGTAAACGTAATCATTTACTTTTATATTGGCCGATATATTTTTGAGAAAACGAACTTGGATTAAACCATTTGAAATCGGAAAGGAAAATCAATGTGTTATTAAAGTCACAGCGAAGAGCAATTACGTTTTCATCACTACTTCAACATTTCCATGTAAGCATTACAGCAACATTCTTCATCAATGTATCCCACCAGATCTATGTTCCACGTGTAAAATACCTGTCTGGTAAATAATGAAAAGGCAATGTGTTTTTCCGATTGCTGTATTTAGGAAAACTACTTGTGTGGCTTGTAAAGCCTTCATTAGATACAAGGATTTGTTACTAAATGAATTGAAATTAAATAAAATATGCTCTAAGCAAACATATATTAAAACAATTTCCTTAGACTAAAGAATTAGTGGACATTTAATGAAAATATTAAAGATGAATCGAAGATGCTTGTTCTTCCATGTAAAGTATTTCAATTGGGAAAATGAGTGTGTTATTTATCAGTAGGAGTAGGCAATTTTACCTACGTCTGTGTTGTGGTGGAAACAAACCAATTTTGTACATTTAATACTTTACGCATTTACATTCTTTTAAAGCGTGAGCCATTATCAATGTGAATTTTGTTGACATATTATTATATTTGCGTATGTGCGTTTCCCATTTGGGTCTTTGTAGAGCTGTCGGTGTATACAAACATTTCAATGTTAAGTTTGTAAGCTTAGTGATGTTTCCGGAGATGAGATTCCATTGTATGTCTAATATAATAATATATAGATGTGAAATAAATGTCCTTACTCTTTGTTTAATGCAATGAAGTGTTCTGTATAATTAAAGCTTTTCATTCTAATTTACTTTTCACAGCGAATTATGCCGATTTCAACTTAATGTGTATAATCTTTATAATAAGAGATCTCTCTACTACCTGTATTTTTCGAGTTCCACTGCCGGGAGGGTTTTTGCAATTTTGTCTCAATTCTCATGGATGAATTATTAAATCACTTTATCCAGCAATCTCATTTTACGAGTTATTTTATTGCAATAAATTAAAATTTTATTTTTTGTAACAACAAAAATTATATAAAATATTTTATTGATGATATTTTACTTCGCTTGTATTCTAGATTTAATGGTATTCAAATTTAAAATAAAAACGCAATGATGAAATACTTTAAAACGCCATTGCAACTGCTCTACGATAGCCAAATTTTCGACAAATCTAAAGTCTAATATTTTTTACTCTCGATGTTGTAAAAACTCTCCCCTATAGCTTTGTCGCACTTTACATAAATCGAATCATTCCTTTGATGTGTCTTTCTTCTATTGTATTGAAATTGGCATTTAATGTGTAAGAGAAAATAAATACCTAATTTTAAAATACACACATCGTGTTGCTATTAAAGATCATTATCGATTGCATGTAGGAATATAATATTATTATTATTGTGGTAAGATTGAGCATACCGTGATGGGAGATGGCAGGAGGAGTTATTGCATTTTTGGCTATTGTATATTTTGCTGACACATGTAATTTATTTGTAATGTATCTGCCAATGCTGTATGGACAACACTTCATGTATGGTGAACACTTATGCCATGATTTGTATTCATGCTAATTTCAAAATAAACGTATGTTCCTGTTGAAAAATTTAACTCCTTGTTTTACTGTCTGTTTTACATTTATATAGTAGTTGCAACTATCGACATAATATATCGCGCAAAGAGAAAACATTCAACAATCACAACAAACCTTTTTAGTTATTTATCTAAATTCATATTAAATACCTCAAAACCTTTAACCAAAGAATGGATTTTTCTGAACCGTAAAAACAAAAAGACAGCTAATGAAAAATATCACCAGTTGTCAATGGAGTCACTCTGGATTGGTCATTTCTGATCAGATAAACGACAATACAGACTTACAGAAGAAATTTACAAATATAAAAAATAAATATTTTTTAAGTAACAATATTTTAATTTCTCCTACTACAGTCATTATAAGGGGTACATTTTTATTGTGCACTGATGGAGGATTTAGCTAGCAGAGAATTCCACCCGCAACATATCGGCGGGAACCCGATGCTTTGGACTACTCAACCACCAATTAATTTTAAGCAGGTATATGCATACAATTATTATTTGAATTCGAGACCAGGAGGGGCTGGTCGCTGGCATAGAAGAAGTTTCGTTTTTCTTACAAGCACAGTATTTGAAATGCAGAATCTGTTTTAATGTATAGTAGATACAACAAAAACAAAATATAGAATATGTAGTCCATGTAGAGTAGGTACTTTCAAAATGTTATTTTCAAAGAAATTCCAACAGATCTTTTATATTGATAGCATTGATGGCATTTCCATTGTTTATGATCACCTTTCCGAAAAATGATTCTAGAGTTAGCCATTTTTTGCATAGAAAAGAGAAAACTCAGTTTTATGGTAATAATTCGAGCTAGAATCACAACAAATGGTAGAAAGTATTTTCTTAGCCATCTTAAATTTCCAAAAAGTACAATACGCCAATAAATATTTTGAAATATTTAAAAACGTTCTAAATATTGAAGATAAGTCATCATTTGGTTTTAGTATAATTTGTAATATAAATATTTTCAATTACATTTGTTTTTTTAAGGAACGAATTAAGATAACAAAATGTTTCTATAAAATAAATACAGATGGCGCTAGTAAAGGGTTTGTAACATACTCTGACGAGGGAAAAAATATCGTTTTTATCAGCTATACAACTTTTGAGAAAGTAGGATTCGAATAATATTTTCAAATATAAACTACAGTAAAATATGCTCTATAATTTTAGTAAATATTCACTGTGTTTTTTTTGGCTAGCCGCAAAGGAATTTCAAACAATTCAATTTACCGGCGTACGGCGAAAACGCTTAAATGCATCATTGAGTCATTTAAAAAAGGCTTGAAAAGTATACTTTTTGCCACGTATTGAAGACATCTGTTGATGAATAGAATAAACTACTGAAATGTATTAGTTGAGACCCAAACCATTATTAGTTACCATACATAATATAATGGCACCATCGGGAGAATTTCCCCGATGAAGACAGAAACTTAAAAACTTGAAAAATATTCAGTAAAATTATCCATATATAGGTAATAATCCTTTTTTTTCCAGAAAAAATATTTTTTTTACTATCGGTCGTCAAGCATAATGTGATTCACCAACTTAGAATTGTATTGTCGTTGAATCCATGTTAATATCATGGTTAAACACCATTTAAAAAAAAATATTTCGTTAGAAAAAAAAGGAATACTACCTATATGGTTGATTTTATCTGTGGTCCCGGCTAATTTTTTTGGTGGTTCCTCGTTTTAAAAAATATTTCAAGAGGTATTTTTTTTTAATTTGATAAATAGAGAGGTGCCAAGTGGCGTTCTTAGTTTTTTTCCACTTTAATTTGTTGGTAAACATGCGCTTATTTGACTATTCCGTACCTGAAATTAAAAAAAATTGAACGTACGTTGAGTAGGATGGGGGGGGGGTGACTTAGTTACCCCACTTAATCTAACCTTTTTAACATTTTCAAGACATAATCTTGATTAATTTGTTTTTGGTAATATTTAGAGAGAAGTGTATTAATAATATTTCAGTTATCTTTCCTAAGATATCGCACAAAACTGTTGTTCGCGGTTTCATTAAAACCCCCGTTCGGAACGGGAGTGTTAAAGAGCGCACTGGTAGGAACATATAAGTTTTCTCCCTTTCTCAGCCCTCTCCTATAAAAAAGTCACCGGCTGCTGCTACATGTCAATAGATGTCTATAGTTACAAAAAAAGTTTTGGTAGAAAACTGAAACCAGTAAAGTAATCTCGTTTGTGATATCTTCCACCTTCCTCGCATCTCCTCTATTATTAGAAAATCGTTTCCCTCATTTGGGATAATTTGGACATACATAATTGAAATTCCGATTAGTAGTCACATAATTGTTTTAATAAGTTATTAAGCTAGGGTACATCGATACATTTATATACTTGCATAACACATACAGGTACCACAATAATTAAATAAATTTAGTAAAACACTAAGAATAAGAAAAGTCTTTCTCTTTATAAGATTATATCACAAATCCATGTACCCAAGAGAAAATTTCCTTTTTTGTGCATTGATAATAGACCTAGTGTATATTACTGCTCAGTTTTCTCAAATCTTTCCTAATCTTAATCTTCAATTGAACGAAAGTACATCGTTTAGGTTGAGGTAAATTTAGGTAGGAAAATATCCAATGGGATTAATTTGTATAGTATATTTTTTAATAGTAACAATAATTTTTTTTATATATTCGTAAAAAACATTTACTTTGTGGCTTGCCATATTTACAAATAAAACAGGCAAACATTGTTTCAATTTTAATATTGTCCTGATGATGGAAGGGTGCTTCCGAAACCGGACATAATATTGAAAAATAAAAGTGGTTTTAAACAAAGTTTATCTGTTTTGTTTATTTATATATTTATGTTTGTAAAAGAGTTCATAATCTTAATAAGGTTCTTTTAATCATGACTTTCAGAGCCGAGAGTAGGTATTTTGACAAAAATGTTCACAATTTTAAAAGAAACATTTTCAGAAATGGCCAAGTACAACAAGTATTACTTTTTTACCGTTAAATTGTTTTGTTGTTGTAGTTTTTTAATACCGTGAAATATTTCAATTGGTTTTACTGTTTTTAAAATACCAATACTGACTATGTGAATTACAAAATTTTTGATTCGGAATGCTTATTAAATCTTGGGACGCAATTCGCTGGCGAATTTAGTTTTGAAAAAAACAATGTTGCTCTTCGATGACACTAAGAAAATAAAGAACAGAATAGCAAAAATAAATGTGTTGATACATAGCAATCGTGCAGGTTTGAATCTGGCGTTTTCTACAAGTTTTCAAGATACGTGTTTTAGATTTTTCAGATCAGATTCAGAAAACTGTCAGACAAAAAATGTGCTAAAACGCGACGACTAGGATATTGATATTGACATCGATTTGCTCGAGCCCACTGGAATAACATTGAGTTGCAACTACAGTTTTCTTATAGATGCAGTGACTATTTCGCTCCCCTATTTAGTTAATGTAACTCAAAATTTACTGTTTTTAAACACGACTTGTGCCAACTCAAAATGCATTATTACGACCTTTAGAAGCAATAATAAGCATTTTAAATGCATACAAAACACATCAACAAAATGTATTTTGCTAACGCATACGTTGTGTATATCTTCAAGTTGACAAAATAAAAGTATTATATTACAACACAGAGATATGCTTGCCGTTAACATTTTTGTCATATATTTTCGTAGAAAGCAATCACTTTGTGGTTTGACATATTTAATAAGACCTTAAAACCTACTTTTTATAAGACCACATATTTTATTTTTATATGTACGAGTATATATAAGCACACACTATGGATGTATTTTTTGTTTAGTTTAATGTTGTATCCTGATAATGCTTGGACTAAGCGAAACCGGTTTGTCATAAAAATTGAAATTATTATTTCATTTTCATGCACAAAGCTGTTATTTAATTTTCATTTTTGTAATAATTTTTATTACCATAAACTAGGGGTGAGATTCATCCAAATAATTAATGCAAGATGTAACAAATGGGATAGAGCTTTCTTAAATATTAAAATCATGAATTTCCAATTCTATGAAAAATAAGTAGCTAGATATACTCGTATCAAACATTAATCATCTTCATCGTGTTACAGTTTTCGTTACATTATCATCAAAGTCTTTTAATTTCATAAACAATCGTGGACCACGTCCCTACATGATGACATTATCTAGTTTTCAGTCCCTTTATTCTCTTTTTTCGATTTCCGTAACATATTTTATTACATCACACATTATAATACAAGCGCCAAATACATTAAAATGTAGAAATGTAAGCAGATACACATATTGTAAAATAAGCATTTTATTTCGCAATCATTTTCTTATGCATATCGGAGGCCAGAAAGTGAAAAGGACTAAAGCGCCATCTTGGGAAGTTTACACTAGAGTACTTTGAAGGTTTTTTTTATCGTGAGTCTTCAGTACTTGATTGGATTTTTAAAAAATACCTCGGGTAACTCAATGTGAGCAATGAGTTACCCGAAGCGACAAAAAGCTAACATGTCAAAAGCCGTCATTTGAGTCAAGCCTTCTCCCAAATGGTAAATATATTTTAGATGCCTGAAGCGCCACATAAGTCTTAAAAGAAAAAAAACTGTTTAAAACTGTATACTCGTATTTACCTCATTTTTTACCAAAATGTCGCTTAAGCCTTTTGCCTTTCAGCGTCGAATAATCATTTTATTTTATTCCTTAATGGCGATTCAAACGAACTTATTAATAAGGGCTGTAATAAATATATAATAAATATACGAGTATACATAAGATTATTAAGTGACCTTTAATGAAATGCCACCTCAAGGGCGCATTACAATAAGTCAAAATATTTTCTGACCCCATTCAAGTTATCCTGAATAGGTTTATAAACTTAACTCTTGTACAAAGCAACCAACCAACCCAAGAAAAATAAGGGATTGACTATTTACCTATAATACAAAAACATTTAT
This sequence comes from Drusus annulatus, assembly GCA_022651775.1. Taxonomy (NCBI): domain Eukaryota; kingdom Metazoa; phylum Arthropoda; class Insecta; order Trichoptera; family Limnephilidae; genus Drusus; species Drusus annulatus. The sequence goes on from JAGWCC010000959.1 coordinate 109,372, forward strand.
TAATACACTACTTACAATGATTTACTGCTACTATATGAACATAAGGGAATGAGAACCAAAATTGATGAATTTTATATAAAAATTCTTAACAACGAATATCAAATAATAAGTCTAACGGAGACATGGCTGAAGGAATCTATCTATGACTAGAAACTATTTATAAACTTCACTCTCTGTCAGCCAGACGTAAACTTTCTGATATATTAACTTTACACAAAATTATGCATTCATCAATTGATGCACCAAATATTTTATCCCAAATTAACATTAACATACCAATAAGAAAATCAACGAGGAGGATAAACAATATTTTTAACATTAAAGCCTACCACACAAATACAGGATATTTCTCTCCTTTGGCGAGAACATTAAGAAACTACAATATAATTCACTGCACAAACAATGAATTACACATTTTTATTGATACGATAAATCAATTATTAAAAAAAAATTGTCAATCATATCAAGCTGATATTGTAATGATGCCCTTTAGTTATGGACTGGTTATATGAAGTACCAAGTACCAAATGGCTAGTAGGCATCTCTTCAGTACAGGTGCCAATAATCCATGAATTTTCGTTCTACTTTGTATAATATTATTCTTTTGATTTTGTTTGTTATTAATTTTGCATTTTTCATAAACTTTTACTTGATTACTTATTATTGTTAAATATTCCAAATAAATAACCACTCATGTATGTATGTTTCGGGCATCATGCCTGTTATATGTACTAAAATAAAATAAAATAAATCAAAGCTCATAACGTGACAAGATAAAGCAAACTAATCGGATTTTTTTTAAAATTTAAAGCTGAAAAGAAAAGAAAACTACGCTCGAAACCGTTGCAACTGTGTAGTTTCTTCGGGGAAACGAAAGTGCTTTTTGTATTCATTTCTTACCATACAATGATTGGATTAATTTAATGCTGACCACTAATAATTTTACCGTTCTTAGGCAGCATTCAGCTATAACATTTTCCAGCCACATTATTGTGTACAGAAGCGTTCGCTTTGGTGGGAGACACCTACATAGCTAATAATACATTTAGCGTTTGTAAATAATGGGCGTATTATGTTTACAAATATTAATTTTACAGACCATCACTGTAGTGAAAGACCACCAGTGATACTTTTTTAGTATCCAAATCCTAATCCCTACATACTGCTCACTCCCCACAATGCTTTACATCCACAATCCTATTCCTGAAATCCAACATCCCTCGGGCCTCCGTGGTCCTAACTGCCCTGGCTACGGGCGGTCGAGACTCGTGTGAGTTTATCTCATAAAGTATACATTTCAATAACAAATTGTATTTTTCTACACATTTCACATTAATCTTCTATAATAATATGTAGGTAAATTTGAATATTATGAGTATGCCTATGAAGAAATAAATTAACAAATATTAAGAAGATGGAAATCGTCATTTTGGAATAAACACGCAATTATGAATATAATAATTATATACGTGCCTGTGATTATGAAAATTAAATTAATCAGATGCAGCACGAAGACTTTATATATTGATGTGATTGGTTATTTTGTTAGAAATACCCTGATATCAGAAAGTTATTAATTGAATGTGAAAATGTCTTGGACATTTAGAACGAGATAAATATTTTTCTTGATTAAAATAAATAAATCAAAAACTGAAATAAAAATTCAAGCTATCGGCGTCACTCGTGTGCTACACACTTCACGATACATATACTAATACTTCTTACTAGGTAGGGTCTTACAGAATGCCGATAAAGTATTGTAGTATAAAATAAACCATCTTTTCATTTAAAAAATTGGACCATCTCGTTATTATACTCGTATAATTAATCTTCTGTGGAGCAATCGTGCACCACCACGTCTATGGATTTCGAAGTATCTTCATCTTTTTCTTTGATGTCTCTTAGCGGTTCTTTGTTGGTGTTTTCTTCCTCGATCGTCTCCTCTTCATCCACCTCCAAGATAAGTTTAAGGGGGGCTAGAGCTCGGTACATTTGTCTAGACGATCCACGCCGCACATTATCTCCCTCAGGCAAACTCACTATCTCAGCGACCGGGTCTGTGTGGGTACATGTTGGTACTTCAATGACCGTTGTTCTGTCAGACCCAGGGTGCTTCAGTGCATCTTCTGCCGACAAAGATAAATGGAATAATTAGATATTTGTCTACCGATTTGCTGGGTGAAGAGGGTTCGGAGTGTTGACTTACCATGGATGATGCCTAGCAGAGAGAACGAGCCCTTTATCGGAGTTAACGCCATCGTGTTGGCGCGGAAAGTAACAGCCCTCCCTTGCAGCATGTTCCTCCGGGCATTGCTCCCACCATAGTTAAGGGTGGGCGCAAATGGCATCGCCGTGCATTCTTTGAACAACATCAAAATACACTCATTAGAATTATGTTCACACTTTAACACTAGCAAAATGACGAATAAATCACACTCTTTGTGAGTTGAACTACCTACACCTGCCGTTAGGATCTACCATTTTGGTATAATATATTTTTAATTTGTTTTAAGTTATCTTTATTCGTTGCCTGCTTTGTACATGTTACATTTTTTTTTCGACTATCAAACTAGGCTCTTATCGCGATATGAAATGATCAAAACCTGTTTTAAAAAGTGTAAATGACAACATAACACTAAGTATAGTAATTGGTTGTTAAGTAGTAGTAAACGTAGGGTAGTAGTTCGATTAGGTTAACTACTTTTTTTTTCCAAACAATATTTTGAACAAAAAAAACCTATTTCAAAAAAAAATGTAGTGGCATCCAAAATATTTAGAGACATTGACATATTTTGACCAATTGTATGAAAACTATCTTTAAAAAAATATATTTGATTAAATTGGGAACTTACCGACACACAGCTGAGGTATATCCGAAGATCGGCGGGATACGGCGGAAATAAGACCAGCCCTGCTTTCGCCAGTTGATGTCACCTGGAAACATTAATTGTTTACATCATTATTTTAAATTTCAGTAAGGTAATAAATAAACTAGTTAAGTTCCCCTCTATTTTAATACCCAGCATTCTTTTACACTTTCAAATGTGAATTGCGGTGTAGGCGTGATTATTTTTCTGAATATTATAAAAATAAAAATAAAGATTGTTCATATCGAGTACGCATTATATCTTGATTGAGCGACTTTTTGAAATTGAAAAATGAATGGTAGCTGTGGCACTTTACAATTTTTTTTTAAAACTTGACTTATGTTGGGGTGTTTAAACTTTCGCCACATTTGACAATGTCAAATTTCAATGATTAACTCATTTTTTTTCACATTTAAACGGTCCCCGTTAAGCTCCCGTCATCTTTCCTTTAAAATTACAACTTCTTCAGCATTATACTGAAAAAATATACATAGTAAATATACAAGTACATTAGTAATACATTAGTAATATCAAGTAGTATGTAAGTTATTATTATTAAGTATATATTATAATTGGATACTTTGTAAGCTTTGATGTACAAGTAACTAATATCAAATAAATAAAACTAAGACTAAAGCAGAGGCTCGCTTTCAGGGATTTTTTTTAAAAAGTAATACACATAAAACGTTTACTTAAGGCCAAAGATAAAAACTACAATTATTTCACTATAATTCATTAGAAAAGTTCTTACATTCAATTTACCTATTTTATGCAATAATATTGATTTTCCTTTTAACTATAAATTCTACATAATTTCGTAGTTTTAACATTTACCAGTACCTTTACTTATGGACTTTTTATTACTTTAATCATATAATTAATACTAATTCTAATATTATACTGTAACTTTTGCATGGTTTACATTGCATTATATGGATTTTCTCTTCACTTTATAGTTTTTACTGCGCATAAATAAATGTCTCGAGGCTTTTATTTTTAATTGACAACCTGTAATTTGACTGTTTTCTAATTTATTTTACTATGTAATTAATACCCAGGCAGGATAACACCTTTGTTGGTTTCCATCTCTTTATCTTTTCAATTTATACGCTTACTGTGTATGTAAAAAATATATTACTTTATTGTTAATTATTATGGAAAAAAATAAGGAAAAAAATGAATAATGAGAGGTTTTCTAATAACTCTCTCGTGTATTAATCAGCTTTTAGATCTCATATACTTTCTCATTCTCGAATTCCTTATTAATTAGGGAGATGAATGCTATTCGTCGAGATTTACCCTTATCGCTCTAAGGTCACAATGAACCCTGGCATGGATATTCACAACTGAGATGAACTATTAAAAGCCAAGTTCGTTTCCTGGTGACTCACGCACCCTTAAGCATCCTCTGGTAGGACTGACACAAGCGACTCTCACTGACGGTCTGCTTGGTTTTCAGTGAATGCACTCGTTAGAACCCTTTTGGTAGGACTGACACAGGTATGAAACTGGTTTTTAGTGAAGAAAAGGGTTAACATCCCCTTATGGTAGGAATGACACAGGTGAATCCTGGTTTTCAGTAAACCAAGTGTGAAGGGATCTTATAGTTAAAATTCTAGGTGTATTTGTAATTTTTAATATACATACTACCCTAATGAAGCACGACTAAAGCGAAACCAGCATGTGATTATATTTAAAATAAAATTAGTAGTTTAAACAAAGTTATTGTTTCATTTCATATATTAGGTTAAACCACAAAGTGACTGTTTTCTACGAAAAACAAAAAAAATGCTTGGTTCAGTTTTAATTGAATTGGTTGTAAAGACCATTAATTTAACCGCTTATTCCCCAAGAGGACAATGTCTCATGCACCACTAAACCTGCTGCTTTTCTGTTTCGTTTGAAGTTCCCAGTGGGTCCGTGTGGGTATCGTGGTGGGAGAGAAACAATGGATTAGAAAGAAAAAAATAAAACAATAATAATATTATTTGAAGAAAGTTTCGTTTGTGGTAGCGTTCTCTGAAATCTGATGAAATGCAAGTAATGATAATGATTAATGAGTTAGTGAAATATCCGTAGCAGAGTGGTAATTCGCGACAAGGCACGAGAGCCATTCTAAACCAGCAATAAAATAGCTTTTCAAAAGGGCAAAATAACGCGCATGAAATCATTTGCGATTTTAATAGTATATTTTGAACCTTCCCATTAATGAGAAACTATTTATTAAATTATTTTCTAGTTGAGCGGTTCACGCACTAGCCGCGCGGTGTTTGAACTAAGCTACTGTTAGTGAACCCAGAGATTGCAGGTTTAATGCCCGTCGGAGTAAATACAATCTGTTTTGTCCTAAATTCGTTTGGGCTATTACTCATAAATGTAATCGGAATGTTGTTAACATTGTAATGTCTGGTAATAATAACTGAAGTAAAAGTTATTTCTTATCCACCCTCTTCCTCATTTCCTTTGCTTTCCCACTTCGGCTTCGAACCTAGGCCTCCTACACCTTTTTACAGGTTTGTCGATCATGGGTGGCTCACCTACTCTTCATATCGTCAGCCCACCTCATCAGTTGTCGACTTCTGCCCTTTCTTCTCAGCCAAGGTAAGGTATTACATAAAAAAAACATACTGAGGAATAAATTAATATTATTGAATTGTAATCGTCACACTAAAAATATTGTAGATGAAATAAGACCTGTTAAAATAGAGTCGGAAGCAGCAAATAAAAAATATTAAGTTGCGAACCAGTTATCGATACCATGCTTTATTTAAATTATGCCTCCTTATTCCTTAGAACTTCCATTGGCACTTCTCAGAAGGTAGGTAGTCAGTGTCTATTTTGGTTGATACAAACTGCGGAGCCTTTCCTACGTTCCTATGCCCACAGATTATCACACAGTTTAGGTTCACTAAGAAACTACAGGACCAATTTCAGTCAAGATTTTTTTACTCATATTATATGCTTTATACATGCTTCATGTGAAATGTAAGCGGAAAAAGAGAAATAAACCAAATAATGACAGAACCATAAGAAAAGCTTCTCCTTAGCAAATGTATATGTGAAAAGTTGTCCACTACTTAAACATGTATGAGGAATAGGCCTTACTTCCGAACATTAGTACGGCTCAACTGAGTGTTTATGTGGGAATTACGCGCCATCAATCTAATAATCGTAAACTAAAATCAACTTATAGTACAAAGACTGAAAAGTGACACAAAATGTTATACAGTCATTTGATTTTTACTTTGGTGAGCAAAAATGTTTATGAACTTTTATTAAACCTTTAGTTTGTGTACTGGCGGTTGCATATTTGCTAACGGTCGACCAGATCACTATGACTTCAGAACCAAACGTTTTACATAAATTTAAATCGAATTTCAAATGGACGTAGTTATGCAGAAAGCGTCCAACCCACAATTTATCAAAATCGCGTTTTACATGTTTTCCTTTAGATTTTCCGAGAACATCCAAGCTTCAAATGCAATAGATTTTTGGTAATTTAAATTTTCACTAATCCACATTGGAGATGACTTAAATCGAAGATCAAAATATATATATGACAACAGGAAATATTCCATATATTTTTTAATAAATATATTAATAGATTAAAAATTACCTATTTACAATAATTCTCATAAAGAAAAAAGCGCTGAAATTCACTTTAAAATGCCGATTATGCACATTAATGATTTTTATCGTCATATTTTCAAATCCCCTTTTCTCGGTTTCATATTTTTGGGGTTGGATGTTTAATACATAACTACGTCCAAACGTAGTTCACACTTCACTAAAAAACATCAGTTTCGTTTCAAATTGGCATTCAAATAAAGCTTCGGCTAAGTAACAGGGGATTTTTTCATACGTTACATTAATTTAATCAAAATGTTTATAAGGCATCATGAATCATCTGTTTTAATAATGTTTGACACGGGGACTGAGTTGATTAGCAACAAAACCAAATTCAATAGTTGTTTGCCAAAATAATATTAGAATTTTGCGAAAGTTTCGTAAAATTCTGTCATGGGGCTTCGAACAAATGATTGGAGCACCCCCAGGCGAGACCTTGTCCGCTCCAGCGGTGTCACCAATATTCACCGGGCTTTGTGAACGCGGTGCGGATGACTGCCTTTGATTATTCCACTCGGTGGAGACGCACATCAATCCCTTGTTTGGGCTACGGCGGGCGTCACGGCACTCGCGCGCTGCAGGCTGCCTCCATTGATGGCACGAATAATAGGCAAATTAGACATTCTAACATGCTCTAGGCCGCATCGTGGTCATTGTAAAACTGATAAGAGGCAAATGATAATGTGCGAGACGAAGGGGGTAGGCATAGTATAAAATCCAAACGTACTAAATATTTTCAAGGCAAAAAAAACGTTTCCATCAATTCAGTTAATACCATATAAACATCAAAGTGTATTATATCATCACATCGCTTCGCAATTTAGTAGCAAAGGGGACAACAAAGGGAGGTCGTAGAACATTTTCAACCTTTTCAACAATTGTTTTTTTCGAAACAGGTAGTAAGGAAACCATATTATCTTTAGTATAAAGTTTTTTTTTTAAATATTTTCGTAGAAAGCACTCACTTTCTGGTTTGACATATTTAATGAAAATTAAATAATAACAAGACCGTAGACGTAAATAATAAATCTGTGGTTCAATACAAAGTTATTATTTAAATTTCAATTTTATCGCTGCATTGCACTTTGTCGATATCCAAAAACGAGTCCTGACCTACAGTTTTGCACTTTTAAAAAATGATTTACAGTTACGTGAATGTATTATTTACGCGGCCTAAAGATCTTTCATTATTCCATCGCTTGAAAGTTCAACCAAAACAAGCAGTTGCTGACTCCAGTATTCTAAAATGATTCCTATTCAAAATTTATTATCTGAGTCACGGCGCAACAGTAAAGAACTAGTCGCACAGCTATTGTTGTACCACCAGCGTGGTAGATACTTTAAGTATCGCCCTGGTGAAAGACACCATTCAGAATCGAAACGTCGCTTGAAATGGCTTTAGCCGTGATTGGTGACCAGATCTGAATAGCCAGGTACTTCCAAACCTTCCTCTTCCCCATCTCCTTCTCCTCCGCACTACCTTTAGCCTTACAACATACCTCAATTGGGGATGCCATAGTCTCTCTGGCTCTAGAATGTTGGGAGCAGTTGCGACTCTTGCGCGGTATTCACTATATTTTTTTTAAACCACCCACCTCCGAATTTTATTAATAAAATTTGAGAACCAATACAACATAAATCGCATCTTATTTGTATTGTGTTTGCTGATATTTCACTAGGTCGCCTGCTTAAAACGTTTTACGGTGTGCATAACAAGCAGTGCTGTTTACGCTTCTCGTTATTTGTGCATCATTTGTTTCATTCATAAGTAAAAGTTTTTCATTTTACTTAGATTAGTTATCGCCGGAATGGTATACGATGAACACCGGGAGGTACCGGTACCGTCCACTCAGGGTCAAAGCCAATACACGATTATGTCCACAGACAATGACCACGTAACATAAAACTTTCAAATTATATTTTTAATTGATTTCGATTAGAAATTAGAACCCACAACTTTGAATCAATGAAAAGATACTATAATTTTATTTTCACTTCTCGGCAACACAATAAAAATAACAAGTGGCTGCAAACAATATAATTAGATATATATTTGTACCCTGATGATGCTTAGGCTAAGCGAAACCCGTCGGTCATAACAATTAAAATAATATCATTAAAAGTTATTTTTTCCATTTCTTCGAACATAATTATAGCTTATAGGTCAAGAAATTAGAGTTGATGCGAACAACACATACTTAGGATTGTATATACTATTGCTTATGGCTTATGTATAAACTTACGTCAGCGATGTCCTTGACAGAAAAGGAACGGAGAAACAGCCTTTTGTCTTTCCAGACTTATTGTTTTTAGCGAAAAAGGGAAAACATTTTAATTTTTGTTATTCGAAAAGCTTTTTTGTACAGTGAGTTTTTTAATTAATTTGTTTGCAAAAAACAGAAACAATCGAAAGTTTTTCTTTTGTAAAATTGTTTTTTTTTTTTAATTTCGCCCGAGTTTTGATGTCGAAACGATGATGTTTCTGATGTCGAAAAACGGATTTGCAAACATACTGTATTCAATCGATGCACCTGTGTGAATACTGTGTTCGACTCAACATTGCCGGCATACCTATAATGACAGCGTCACCCTATAGAGGAAGCGCCATTGACAATCGAAATATTGAATGACTGAAAATGGTATATTCTGCTAGGTTTAGATCTGAATACCCATGTACCTACTTCCCAACCACCTTATTGCTCCGGCCAGTTGGGACCTGTGTGCAATATTCACAAATAAATAATAGTATATTTCAGATGTAAAATGTGGCGTATTTATGTCTATTTTATTATTCGTTATGACCGTATTGAAAATGTGACCGAAAATAATGCGAGGCTGATGTGAACGTAATGAATACGATCAAGAAAGAAACACTTAGATGGTTTGGGCATGTAGAGCGAATGAACGAGGAAAGGAGTGTGAAAAGAATTTATTATGCGAAAGTGAATGGAAGAAGAAGTCGAGGACGCCCGATAGAGACATGGCACGATCAAGTAAATCAAATAATTGAATCGGGTCATGTGAAGAGTATGAATGAGACGATGTATAAATGTGAATGAAGCGAGGAGTGTGTGCCAAGACAGAGTTATATGGCGGTCTGTTCTCTCTGCCTTCCCCTGCGGGGAAACGGCGTGATGGTTAGTTAGTCAGTGAGTTAGTTATTATTTATTACTATGGTCTTTGATATCAATACAACGTCCAAGGTGTCAACAGTGACATTACTTTGAAATATAGATTACAGACTGCTCCAGACAAGTTGCCAAGAAAACTTATTACCTGCAATCATTTGCAATTTCAGAAGTTTTAATAAAAATCAAAAATCGATATTTTAAATAAACACACTTCTTTAAAAAATGTTTCTTAAAATCAAAATAAAACATTTTAGTGGATTCTCAACGAATAATTTACTTTATCTACGATGATAACTATTAGGATTATTGGGATTATTTTTAGAATTATTTATTAGGAAAGATTTTAATGATCCTAATGCGATGAATACAGGGCTGCACACACTGAACAGATAATTCCAAGAAGCTTGATATAAATCAATATGAAAGAAAACTGATGTGAACAATTTTCATAAGACCTTTCGATTTCTAGTCCCCAGAGAGGGCAATGAAATTGTTTATCTGATCAAGAAATAATTTCAATAATTGCAAATGTTTGATTAATTTCAACTTCAAGTAAGGAAATATTGAGCTTACTTACTAGGCACACACACATGCCCACGATACATTTCTATCGTCAATTATACCACACTACCAAGTAATAAAGATGCACTAAGTAAATAATTGGTTAATAAATAACTTTCTTTCATTTACTTTATTGTTTTATTTTTATTTTGTATCTAAAGAATATATATAATATTCAAAGAAATGTTTTGACTACAACTAGAAAAGTTTTCCCAGTTGGAATAAGATTAGTTAAATCTTTATTCTGAAAAAAAAAAAAGTTTATAATCTTCAAGGGATTAAAATATTTTCTCAAAGTTTTATTTATATTTTTAGTTTGTCTTTTTGTGCCCTGAAGACATTATTGAAAGTGATGAAGGTAAGGCAACAAAAAACAAACATTTTTTGTGGAAAAAAATATGTAAGAAAGCTAATGAAACAAAGATCAATACATTAAACAATAAAATTAATATTTGTTTAGAAAAGAACACTTTCAGGAGCCACAAAACGAGGAACCAATTAAACGTTCCTGCATCAATATAAAAGTATGTAACTAGGGTTACGGACAAATGCGATCCATATCGTGATATATGGATAACCTTGAAATGGTTTGGACGTCTTAGTTGTTGCTAAAATTTAATTTGATAAGACTTCAGTATCTCCCATGTAGTTTTATCTTAAACTCAAGCAGCTCGTATACCCACACGTCTTCACCAGTTTTCATTTCCAAAAGCAATAAAAATAATATATTGAACATGAAACCGGCGTGCCAACTCTAGATTTAAAACACTATAAATGATAATTTTTCGTTCTTCACCGACTTGAATATGTGAAGTTTATATTCTTTCCACATAACTTCGACACTTCTGAACGAGGTATCCAAATACGAAGTCGGTCTAAAATGTCAGGAGTTCCTTATAAGGACTACATTACACGGGTTAACCGAGAACATTATTTTCCATTTTACACCCGTGAAAACCTTAATCATAATACACATGTATATGTACATTTGTTTGTCTAAATTCAGGGAAGCGGATCGAACCAGTTTGATCGAAGGCCAGGAAAAGCAAAGCACCACTCTATGGCTTCAAAAGAGGGACGGGCACAGTTCTGCCCACCGATTCTGTGCTGCTGTCTGCAGAACTAACATAAACTTGATGACCAATCTCCGATATAAGAGGGCATCAGAAAAAGAATGACAATAGAGTGAGGTGAGAGTTCCCCTGAGAAGGTTGAGAATCATATGTTGGATTTAAATATTGCTAGATTCTTACCTTCATGTTTTTCATCCATTACTACCTATCCAACCATTTTGAAATACTCGATTTCTGTATTCAAAAATACGTGAAAGATTGTGTTGCTTGTTGGTTTTTCGCTTGTTTGTCGGTTTTGTTGTTGTTCTTAAAATAATATATAATAAATGTGTTTTTTTATTAAGAAGACATACATCTGAATGGTATATTCGTGTTCGTCACTAATAACATTGTTTAAAAAGATATCAAGAACTTATGACTTCAACTTCATCAGTAAGCGAATGGTTTCCCATTTTTCCTTTCATTCTATAATCTTTCTACTTTCATAATTAGACACTTCCATCAAGTAGTATGGTTTATCGTTTATAGTCCGCTATTTTCTAAATTCATCTGAAGCTGAAAACACATTTGGTGTTTTATCGCGGCTTCGGATCCAACACCGTATATGTTAAAAATAAACTTTTGAAATTTCTTGCATAATTTAAAAAGATTTCAATGAAACAATAAAAATAAAATGAGTACAAAAAAGTTAAAAATAAACTTACCCGGGCACTCGTTGACTGGTTTGGGACGCGGATCAACGCCCCCATTTTATAAATTTGATATTGGGTGAGAACACAAAGCAGAGTGTACATCTGAAAATAGAAAAAAATAATTAAAACCATTCAGCGCTGATGTGTTGCTATGCTCAGACACATTCTGTAGGAAAATTCATCCGGATTTAAACAATATTAAAATGAAAAATAATTAATAAGAAGCATAAATGCTCAATTTAAAATATCTTATATTTCCCTTTTAACGTATTTGCTGTCGAATCCAGGATGGTGCAATGAAGTTATTGTAAATATGATGCCTTAGGAAAGCTTTGAGTCAGCGACCTTTTGTGAAAAAGGCGTGAAAGAGAAAAAAGTATATATTTTCGTAGAAAACAATCACTCTGTGGTTTGAAATATTTAAAGAAATGAAAAAAATAACTTTGTTTAAGACCACGAATATTATTATTTTTTATCACCGACCGGTTTCGCTTAGCCTAAACATTATCAGGGTACAAAATTAAATAAATAATAGTTTTATTTTGTTTACCCTGATGATGCTTAGGCTAAGCGAAACCGGTCGGTAGTAAAAACAAAAATAGTATCCGTGGTCTTATACTTATAATTTGGGACATTCAAGGTGCTTTCATGAGTGGAAGGGGGTGCATGGATCAAATTTTCTCATTGCGGATGCTTACAGAGAAGTTTTTGGCAAAAAAACAGAAATTTTTCTGTGCTTTTGTCGATTTGCAAAAGGCGTATGATCGAGTTGATAGGAACAAATTGTGGAAGGTATTATCCATGTATGGAGTTAACACAAAGCTTATACAAGCAATCGCGTCCTTGTACGAGGGAAGCGTTGCATGTGTTAGAGTGAACGGTGATTTTACGAAGTGGTTTAACATCACAAAAGGTGTAAAGCAAGGCTGTGTAATGTCACCGTGGTTGTTCAATTTGTACATGGATAATTGTATGCAAGAATCGAAAGGTGTGGGCTTGGGCGCGAAAATGAACAATGCGAAAGTATGTTGCCTATTGAATGCGGACGATGCGGTGCTGATTGCTGATAATATGGAAGATCTACAGTTTCTCGTGTCTAGGATGAACCAAGTATGTATGCAAAATGAGTTGATGATGAATGTAAGTAAGTCCAAAGTGATGGTGTTTGAAAGATAGAGTACGAGAACAGCGTGCAATATAGTTGTGAATGATGAATACTTGGAGCAAGTGGATGAGTTTGTGTATTTAGGAAGTATGTTTACAAGAGACGGAAAGGCTGATAAGGATATTGAAAGAAGGGTGAATGCAGGAAACTCCATCAATGGAGGACTGAACGCTGTTGGGGCAAATAAGAAATTGTCCAAAGAAGCGAAGCTAGCAGTCCACAATGGAGTACTTATACCAACCCTGATGTATGGCAGTGAGGCATGGAACTGGCAGAGGAAGGATGAAAGCAGACTGAATGCTGTGGAAATGAGATCTTTGAGACGGATGTGCGGTAAAACCATGTATGACCGTATTACAAATGTGGTATCCGGAAAGAATGCAAGGCTGATATGAGCGTAATGGATAGGATCAAGAAAAGGGACGCTTAGATGGTTTGGGCATGTAGAGCGAATGAACGAAGAAAGGAGTGTTAAAAGAATATATGATGCGAAAGTGAATGGAAGAAGAAGTCGAGGACGCCCGAGAAAGACATGGCACGATCAAGTAAATCAAATACTTGAATCGGATCATGTGAAGAGTCAGAATAACAGAAGAGTATGTATGAGACGATGTATGAATGTAAATGAAGCAAGAAGTGTGTGCCAAGACAGAGTTGTATGGCAGTGCGTCCTCTCTGCCTACCCCTGCGGGGAAACGGCGTGATGGTTAGTTAGTTAGTTAGTTAGTCTTATACGAAGTTATTTTTTCATTTCTTTAGAAAAAGTATAACTTGATTCATTAAACTACCTACTTGATCATAACCATATATACTAAGAAAATCGAATCTGGTATTTCCCGTGAAATTTTATCGCGATGAGCCACTTTTTCCGAATGAAATTGCTTTATGCATGCCTACGTTTTTTTTTTGAATGGTCACTTAATTAAAATCATAAAATTAATAATAGGGGAACGTACAAGGAAAGCGTACAAAAGTTTAAAAGTGATTAAGGAGTTTTACCAGTCCTGCGAAAACAACAAACAAGGTCATGGAGAATAAAACATATAAAGCTGAAAGCTCTATTGTCTTATTATGGAGAAAAAATATTTTTAATTTCAAATGTACCTACATATTACCCAATTAAGTTGAGTACCATGAATGAGACGTTGAAAGTGCTTTGGTGCATGCCAGATATTTCGTGTTACTTTCGTCGAGTCCAGAAGAAGCATAAAGTCTAACGGTGAGTTTTGGCGTCATTAACTGAATAGTTTTTTTTTTCAGCCTGAAACTTTTATGTCAATACAACTGTAGTCAGTTCGTAAGGTCTTTTCAAACACGTTAAATGTAGCTGTAAAATAAAAATCAACTGAAATAAAATAAGATCAGAATCAATGGTCCACAAACTAAAAATGTCCTAAACTCGGGAGAAGATAGGTAGGAACTAATAAAGCTTAAAAAAAAGTGTCAAGTACGGAATAAAAAAACGTATTCTTGTATTTCCGCAACTACACTTCTCTCAGCTTCTGTAAATAAAAATATGCCAAGCTGCATCTTAACTATGTACATAAATTAATATATAAACACGATGAATGAAGATTTTCATGTGCGTTTTACAGTTTGAAAGAATTAAAACTTATCTTATGTAGTTTTCCGAGCTCCAAATAACTGTGTTCGAGTGTGACAGTTCAGTAAAATTTATGCAAATAAAAAAGGTTATTTGAAAACAGACACAAAAGAGTATAATATGACAGTGTCAACAAAATTCCTCAACTGTCAACAAATCTTCAATTTTCTGTCACTAAATGGCCCTAGGGTCGCACTGCCGCCAAAACCTCGCTATAAATCATTTAACATCATAGTAACATCATATTTCCGTACAAATCTTTCAGTGGCCTATCCGGGATATATAGAAAAAAATCAACCTAGTAAAAAGGTGTTGCTTATTTACTGAATCTTTTCTTTTAAGAGAGTGTTTAGTTTGACCTTTTTACAAATGTTTTATAAATTACTCACTATTAGAAAATCACATTAATTTTAAGCTACTATATTTTTCGCGTGCGACACATTATGTATGTTTATTACCGCTTTCGAAATACATGGTCGCGGGTATAGTTTGTCGTATTATACACGCTTTGGGATAATAATGTAAATAGTACGGATCAGTTTCTAAAATACAAACTCCTCACATCCCGAGTACATCCTTGGAAAAAATTTAATATTTTTATGATTTCTAATTTTAAAACCATTATATCGTGGTGGAACTGCATTTTAATTATTTAAACAATACCAAATTTTAAACTTTATTCCACTATTTTTGAAAAATAGTGGAATAAAGTTAAAATTTTGGTATTAATAAAATTTAATGTTTTTGTTGCAGATTTATCAGAATTGATAAAAATATGTATCTCGGGCAAACCTTTGTTTTGGTAGGGCTTAGCGGCTTAACTCAAAATACATAATTTTTACGTATGGCAATGTAGTTGCGGGAGATTTGCTTTGCTATTTCTCAACCACTTTTCGTCAAACTCGTTACTGGAGATGGCGTAGAAAGGGTAGTTCCGGGTGGTGGTAAGTAGGTACAACAATTCAAATCACGAAACCTTTTGACATATTCCGGAACGCCGGTAAATGCTGTACCGCTGGCGTTGGTTTGTAATGCAGCACCTTTGTTAATTGCGATCTACTTTGTTTGCCAAGACTGCACCGTGGCGCCGGTTTCCACGGTCAGACCAGAAAGTACTGACAGTTCATTCGCGAAAAAAATCCATTAAAGTTTGCTACACCTTAAAAATGCGTTGACAACATTACCTCAGAGGATCGTCATATGTTGTATTTTTTTGTTGTTTCCAAATACAGACTACCACCGCAGGGCAACTAAATTCAAATATATTTCAAATACAAGGCACCAAGCATCTTACTAAAACACTCACACAAATAACTAGTCATGGTAATGAATTAATGCATTAGTTCAGAGCATATATATTTTTAAACCATAATATTGTTTTACAGAATTGGTTTGGTGTGTGTATTTTTTTTAAATTTTACATAGATCATGTTAATTGTTGGCCAAAGAAAATTATGTGTCATGTTCAGAAAAACAGATCGGATTTTTATTTTCTCCAACCTATAATATGTAAAGATGCTGCTATTGAAAATTAATGAAGCGACCTCTCCACCACTAAACCACAGGATTTCACCAAGTGTGGCATTTCAAAACTACCAGAATATTGGGAGTCAATCGTAGACAATGCGAGGAAATATATTTATATTTTTTACTTTCAATTTAATTAAAACGCTTTGTATTCATGCATCAATCCAAAAATTATGTAGGACATATTTTCGTAGAAAGCAATCACTTTGTGGTTTGACACATTTAATGAAAATGAAATAATAACTTTGTTTAAGACCACAGATTTTATTTTATGTTTTATGACCGACCAGTTTCGCTTAGCCTTAGCAACATCAGGGTACAACATAAAAATAAATAAATAAATGCAGTGTGTGGATATACGAGTATATACTCATACATTTAAAGGAAGAACACAAAATAAAATAATAGAACAGTAAAAAAGCAAAAGGAAATGTTAAAATTATATCAAATAAACAGAGAGAAATAGACAGATAATATGAAATGAAAGCGGAAAAACTGTATGTATGAGTATATACATCCACATGCTTTATATATTTTTTTCATTTAGTTTGATTTTGTAACCTCATTATGCTTAGGCTAAGCGAAACCGGTTGGTCATAAAAACTAAAATAAAATGTGTTGGTCTCATACAAAGTTTTTATTTCATTTTCATTAGGTATGATATTTTTCAAGAAACGAATTTCTAATGTGTACTCTAATAAAGTGATTACTTTAAAAAAACATTTCAATGTCTTAATTACTATTTTATATTCCCTCTACTTGCTGTAAACGAATACAGACTTTAAAAAATAAACAGCATCATTTATTTTTTTACTGAAACAGCATTGTACGCGTATATACAGAAAATTTAATAAAACATAAACAAAGGCAGTTTTGTAGGTACCTTCTAAAAATAACGACCTTTGTTTCAACGAGTGTTTTAATGCTTAACACTGTAATAACGACACAACAATAATTATAACATTTTCGCCATTGACGAAAACAGCTGTTTGCACCATTTTTAAACAATCTATCGAAATTCAGGTCCCTATTAATATAATACGTAAATCACACAGGGTAGATTGAGATTGTACTTACGTGTATGATGATAAGAAAAACGTCCAAAGTAAACAAAATTCCGGTTATTGGGTTGAAGCTGATCTAGAAAGAAAATACATAATATATATCATAACATAAAATAAATATTACATGCATTTTGTTTTCAAATAAAAAGACAACGAAGCATTAATAAGTCCCCAAAAAAGCTGTAATCAGCATATGTATGCAATAATTTCACCAACAAAAAAGATAATTAAAAACAAACAAACATAAAAGAATAATTAGTTCAACTACAACATTAAGTCAAACTTAGCACCATAGAAAAAAAATCAGCCACTACTAAAATTGTTTGTTTTTTTAAAATACCTGGGTGAATTCTGTGTTTCAAATGATTTAGTCATAAATAAAAGTTAATATTTCACAAAAATCACTTTTTTACCCATATGATTGACTGTATTGTTATTTACAACGTTTTTTGTCGGAGGGCTGCACTCACATTGTCATTACTTAATAATAATAATTTATCTAGCATCCACTAGCAACATGGAAAGCCTACGTAGTCGAGTGGTTAAGACGCTCGACTACGAACCCAGAGAATATATTCAAATATATTATCATATATATTCCGACACGTTTCAGAGTGATAGACACTCTAAGTAACGCCCTGCTGAAAGATCACAATATAAAATCGAAGCATTGCTTAAAATGCTGTGTTTAGTGACCAGATCTGAATAGCCAGGTACGTCTCAACTATCCTCTTCCCCATCTTGTTCCCTTCTCCACTACCTCCAGCCTCACAACATACCTCAATTGGGGACGCCATAGTCCCACTGGCTCCAGATGGTTGAGAGCAGTTGGGACAATTGTGCGGTATTCACTTTAACAAAATCTTTCTTTAAATCCGTTTTTCAAAAATTGAAGCCAATGTGTACCTGTCATAATGAGAATCGCGGTACTAGATTAGTATGGTAACAAAGCTGACGTTAACTTTTACAAGAACAAACATTAGTTAGTAAAGACATAGACAGAAAAATATCGTCGCTGGAAAGGCAAAAGTGCGTAAGCGACACTTTGGTCAAAAATGAGTTAAATATGCAGTTTCTATCAGTTTTTTTCTGTATCGAGACTTTTGTAACTCTTCACCTATCTAAAATACATTTACCATTTGGGAGAAAGCTTGACTCAAGCGACACAAGTTTGGGACTTTTCTAGCTTTTTGTCGCTTCAGGTAACTCAGCGAGAGCATTTAGTTACCTTTTTTTTTTAAATCCAACTAGGTACTGAAGAATTTTATTGTATAACAAAAAAAAACATTAAACTGCTCTGGTGTAAGCTTCCCAAAATGTTGCTTCAGCCCTTTTGTCTTTGTGGCGACGATATGTTCGCAATTTAGCCCAACATCCAATACTGCAGTAAATACGCAGCGCACATGTTGCTTTACAAAATGAAAAAAAAAACATGTACATATACATCTCAATTCTAAACGCATAGTAATCAACAAATCCCATAGCTCTTTGCCTACAAATGTAAATGAGAGAAATCTGGAAAATACCTCAATGCAATGCAGTTAATACCACGCAGTTAAGGGAAAAATTTCCACAGTGGAACTTAAAATATACGTAGTCGGGTAATTAAATTTATTTTATTAATGCTTGTTACACATCCACGATTATGTAAATATCACGTAAATAGTCGCATTTGTTGATATATGTATCCGAGAGCGCATTGATTCATCAGACACCTCGTTGAAAACATTGAAATGGTTGTGTACCTTTCGAAATCAAACTATTTGTTTGAAAAATATTAAAACAATTGACAGTAACGTGCATCAAAATAGGAAAGCTCAATCAATTATTTCGACTAGTTTTGGGTTATGGAAATACTCAACAGTCAGATTTATTCAGCAAACGCTTAAAAAACCGTCTCCTCAAACGCAGAGTTGAACATATTATTTAGATAAATGTGTAAAAATATCGATTGTAGAATACTTTTTCATTAATTTTGATTGATTTGATCAGTGCAAATACGAACAACGTTATTTAAATTATTTTGAATCGAATGATATCAGGACATGTTAGTTATAAGTCATTCGTAGTTGCCCATATACGGTTAGAAAATATTAGAATACTGTTTGTTGTCATCTGAATATTAAATTTCTACATATTATTATTTGATTCATCGTGGAGCACCATTTATGTTATTTTTCAGAAAAAAAAAAAACGATATTAAAAAGATCCTATATACATTAGTGTATAAGTTATAGGCCGTATCTAATTTTAAACTAAGCCACTGCGAAACATAGGCACATACTAGATATTAATCCCTGAATTTAATACTCAATATATTACCCTGATAAAATATGGTGGAAATAAATCATAAAACTTACAAAATAACCATATATAATAATCATTTGCCATTTTATTACACTGTAATTGCATATATAATTTTATTTAAAAACAGTCACAGAAATCAACATTACCGATTCTGGTTGAGTGTAGTTAATTAGAAAAAATAATCTAGAGGAACTGCTAAAACATAGTCAATTGCATTTTTAAATGTCGCAAATACATTTTGAAGAGCGTACGTTATAAAATTTTAAATGCCAATTGCAAAAATTATATTTACTTTTGTTCAATTCTATTTAAATTTAGTGATTTTTCAAATAATATGTTGTTATTTGCAAGAAAATTAAAACCTAGTGCTTATTATTAAAATATAGTATGGTTTGGCTAAAACCTTAGAATTTTTGTTCTGCTTTTAAAATACGCAAGATTATAAATTTGTAAAATATATTTCTGAAAACATGTTTAATTGAAATAAAATAAATGCATGTAGCTAAGGTTAGCAGTAAGTAATAAGAACATGCACTTCAATCATAGGAAACATCATACTTTTTTGATTTTTACAAGAGAGTTAATATCAATAACGCTCCTGCCAAATAACACATACCTACGGTTAAAAGCACTGTTCTAGGGTTATCTCTTACTTATTACTCTTGTGCACGGACCTACCTGTATGTCACCCATACCGTGGGTGAAATCGCCTTGTTATTATTATAAGCATTATGTATCGGTAACCAAATGATTTCAGATATAGATTCCATTGTGACTCCATTAAATCATTCATATGTCACTTATCACCAACTGGTTTAACCCTTTAACTATCATTGATCAACGGTAATTAATCATAAAATATATATTTTTTAATTTCCCTTTTCCTAGCCGGGTCGCATTGCTCTTAATAGGCCGGTATCTTCTGTAGTCTCTAGCTAGCTATTCAAATTGATCAAATATAATATATGTCTACATTAACAATAATTACAATTACTACACAATAATTGTAAAATCGCCTAAAATATTGGAGTGAGACCAAGCTAATGAAGACCACGCAGTAGAAGAGGATGAGTGATTTCTATATGTCACTGAATCAAAAATGTTTTTTCACTATATTTTATTTTCTTCGTTACAAAAAGAACCAACTAAACTAACAAAGCAATTTGTTATTATTTTTATTTGTAAGCTTTCTATTAGATTTAATTTTATCACATATTAACATTTGAGCATTTAAAGTACTTTTAACCTCATTTATTAAACTATCACCTATTAGGTAATGTTTCTACGGTAGCACTTTTATTACTGAATATTTGGTGAAGTTTTCGTTTTTCTACCGGCTCACCTGTATAAGATACCAGAACTCAATATCTTGTTTACAAAACGTAATATATGGATAAAACACAAATATTCTAATGAATCATCAACAGATATAACAGTTTAATAATAGCGCTTTGACGCCAAATCTTTATACGCAATCAACAGACCGATTTGTCAATTTATCGGTATTAAAATTTCATATAATCTATATGTCATAAAAACTTTACAGTCTATCTACTAAAATATCCCTTTTTAAAAACGTTGATTGGGGTAGAATTCCATTGTTACATATTGTGTTGGAGCACTTCATTATTTAATATATGAATTGAATATTTTTTATTGTGATCATGAGTTCATCGTTGCGAGATAATTAATTTAGCAACACTATTTTTATTATAATAATATAATCAGACGAAATCACGTGCTGTTTACGCGTTTTTTGCAGAATTAAAGATTTTTGTATTAAATGACGTTGTTCATTAGTACCTACAAGTGCTGTGATTCTACGACATGCCAACTATGTCAAGGTATATACAGCTCTCAAAATATTGAAAACTATTATGGAATTGGAATCGCTGCAAAGCCGATGGAGTGAAGGAGGAAATAGTGTTATATTCATAGATACATATTACCTGTACTAGTATACATTATAACTCGTAAATGCTCACGTTCCACCAACTTCAATGTCAACACTCACACTTATTGAAAATGCATATGAGACAGTTGAGAACGTTTCGTAAAATTGGCTACGACTCGAAATGATATAAGTCAATAATTCAGATGAATCGCTCTTGCTAATAGATGATACGGTCTTTAAAGATATTTCCAATGGAGACTCTTTTCGAGAAGGACAAATCCAACCTCCATAAAACTCTCAATAGACCAGTGCTAAGCTATGCCTCTGTGTGCTGTGCCCGAATGAGAAATTAATATTAAGTATTTTGACCTGAAAATCATTAGAATAATCTTTAGATTTATGCAGGAAACGGTTTATGGTTGATAAGGTATTTTCATGTGCTATGCTAACTGTTTGAAGAATTTTTGATAGCAATTTTTTTTCAAACTGGTTTCTTCCTCTGAGAAGGGTTTGAACCAAAAACGGATGGTAACCAACCACAATTGGCTTTTTAATGACAAAACTGCAGGACACAGGAGTTTTTGAAGACTAACTAACTAACTAAATAACCATCACGCCATTTCCCCGCACTGGTAGGCAGAGAGGACAGACTGCCATACAACTCTGTCTCGGTACACACTTTTTGTTTCATTAACCTTCATCCATAGATATTCTTCTGTTATTCTGACTTTTTATATGGCCCTATTCAAGTATTTGATTTACTTGATCGTGCCATGTCTTCCTCAGGCGTCCCTGACTTCTTCTTCCATTCACTTTCGCATCATTTATTATTTTCACACTCCTTTCTTTGTTAATTCGCTCTATGGTATATACTCAAACCATCTAAGCGTTCCTTTCTTGATCCTATTCATTACGCTGACATCAGCGTCGCATTCTTTCCGGATATCCACATTTTTAACACGGTGTTTGGAGACAAAAAGTCATTATATCCTTAAGAACTGGAAAAATCCAGGGATCCAGCAAGAGTGGAGGCATTTCGTGAGACAGCCAAAACTCTCTGAAGACTGTAGCACCGATGTTGATAAAGAAATCATTCTATAATGATGATTTAAATCAGCAGAGTGTATCCGCAGGGAAAATCAATTAAGTTTGTCTCTTACTGCTTCCAAGAAGTACATGTATGTACTGTGGATCAGCTCCAGGATGATATCGACGGTCATGATTACAATCCAAGGGGTGAGAAGGCAGCGGCAGTTCTGTAAAAGTATGGTTTTTGTTACAATGCTAAACAACATAGGCATCGCACACCAGTCATTTTTTTCCAATAAATAAACAATTAGGAATGTGATCTACATTTTTCATCAGGATAGATTTTTTAAATAATCACCTTCAGTAGCCCTACGATTAATAAGAGAGCTGCAATCAATCCAAAAATGCTGACTACTAGAAGCACAACGTTGAGGAACACAGTATCTGAAAAAAATCGAGATATAAAGGATAATTAAAAATAAGCAAAATTATCTCAAATATCGGAAAAAGAAAAATTAACAAACTATTTTATTAAGTAGGAACTACATTTGTGATCACAATAGGTGTATATATATATTACTCACCCAAAATAGTAGTATTATATTACGCCAGTAAAATATATGTAGTACATTTAGTATAAACAACCTATAAATACTGTATAAACAAACTTTAAACACAGCATTCACGTAGTACAAACAAAGTTAAAACAAAGTATAAAAAATATTAACAGAGTGCCTGAATCTAAACAAATAATCAACTAAACATAAATAAAGTACAAACAGGGTATAAACAAAAAATAAACAAGAATAAGTAAAATATGAGTAAAGTAAAAACGCCATATTAAGAAAGTGTTTACAGAAGTTATAAACCAAGTATAAAGAAAGTTTAATTAAAATATGAACTAAGCATAAAAAGTGTTTAGAAAGTACAAGACTTAATAAACAAACAAAAAACATAACGTTAACAAAGTTTGAAGAATGTATAAAAAATAATTAAGTATATGCACACTTGGAATAAATTAATGATATACAATAACCATCTACAAAACCACGAAATCAATTGGTTATTCAGAGCAACATTATAATAAAATATAAGAATTATAAATTTAAACAGCGAATTCATATCATACTCAACAAACGAAGATAGAAAAATAACAATAAAAACGTGTCTATACTTACTTTGGCTGATGGTCTCGGGCTCCAGGAATGAATGAGATATGGGGTAGGAACCATTTCCACTCAGATATAACCTCTCTTCATATAAAAAGTGAGATATTGTTATGGTGGTAATTAGGAAATACATCTGAAAAGAATAAACCATAGTTAGGAAATTTGGCAACAGCTGATTTTATCGACACTGAATGGTCCGAGAATTCGCACCACTAGTGTAATACAAGAACATCTCAAAATGCTTAGGTATTTGATAAACGACTTTGTAATTTGAATTTAAAATCTGTAGTCTTATTCATAGTTGTAATTATTCATGAAATATGTCAAGCCACAAAGTGATTGCTTTCTTCAAAAATATGTATACTTTTAGTGTACTAAAGTTTATTTAGTAGAACTCTATTTACTTTAATAAAAAAATATTTATTTTATATTGCGATAATTATTGTTTAAATTTAAAAAAATGATTGTACTTATTTTTAAAAAATCTAGTATTTCAACATCTAAGATTATCTGTAATGTCCGGTTCGAAATAACGAAGAAAAAATAATATGTCACTGTCAATCTTGTAGTAACACATTTATTTATATACTAACAGACTATTTTCCAATTACAAAAAAAGCATAACGCGAATTAGGTAAAAAGAGCAAAAGAAGAAGAACAGCACATACATAATATTTTAATGAAGCAATGACAAAAATGTACATTAGAAAAAACATTCAAGTCAAAGCTAAGGTAAAGTCAAGGTTTTCAAATCATTTAGACTGGTACCAAAAATTTTAAGTCGCGACCTTCTGGACTGTGGAAAATGATACCCATAATTAATAGAATGATGATTGAGGAACAGCAATTAATTGTTTCTGAGTATACGGTAAGGAATGTTGAGCTGGATTAGTTGCAACAAAGAAGGTGTCACGGAAAATATCTATTATAGTGGTTAAAAAATATTGATTATTTATCAACTAGCTAAAAAAAGTCCTTGGATTATACATGAGCAACATTTAAATTCGCTGCATGATTGATCAACCTCCTATAACCAGTACCGTGAAAGCCAGTCTCCTAGCATGTCTAGTCATTAGGGTGAGTCGTCAATTAATTGAGAATAAAAGTTAGTTTTAACTCTCGTAACCTCTTTTTAGATTTTCCGATTCAATAATACTTTTGGTTCTCTACCGGATGCTTATGGATTAATTGGGGGGTGTCGCGAATAAAATTTTAAATAATAACTTTATAATTTACATAAGAATTACTTTGTAGCAATTTCATCACTTAAGCGTTGCAAAAAAAAAAAATTTCCATAGTTATACTAAAAAATCTCTAATCGCTGTCTGCAATTGAAATTCACCCTTGAGTGAGTTATAAATAATAAAAAAATATTCATTTCTATTTCGGTCAAATGGATATCTCAATAGTTATTAAACCTTTCCAGGAATCACATTTTATGTCCACCTTCCATAAAACGACCAATTGAGTTTCACGTTAAAATCTTTGTAATGGTAATTATTCTCCATAACTGAGACTAGACTTTTATACTATATTTAAAGGTACTTTAATATACAGTCTTTTAATTTTTAAAAGAGTGGTAAACGAGATAATAATAGCCCGAAATGTCTTATGACATGTATATTTTGGAGAAGTAATTTAAGTGATGTGAATTACTATTTACTTACTGTTGGCTACTTTGAATGCTGATTTCTATTACAATGTGTTCGATGTTGTTAGTTGTTTTGGCGCGGTAGGTGTTGGTGCGATCAGAAATATTGTTTTGCTCAACTTTTGGCCCCATAGGTAACACAAAGTCATTAAAACAAAGTTTATCTGGACTTCGCCTTGACCTTTGGATTGCTATAACATCATTATTTGCATAACAAAATAACTAAACGTACTTTCAGAACTTTCATGCACTGGGAATAAATAAAGCACTTGCTTTTGAATTAATGTCTTCTGAGCATTAGCCGGGAAGTGAAAATAATTGTTGAATCTTGTAATAAATATTTATCCAACATATCAAATATACAACGGAACACTTAGTAAACCAAAATATATTTTTAAATGCCTTCAAATTAGGCGCATTTTCGAATATTTGGGAAACAGTGCTTAGGGAAATTACAAGAATGACAGTGGTCTAAGACTTTAGGTTGGGGTGTTTCAAATTTTCGCCACATTTGACATCGTCACAATTCAACATTCGGCGCCATTTTTTTTTAAATCATCTATAGGTATTCATAAAACATCTATTCTCGACTCATTACAGCTTTTGACAATTATCAACTGACAAACATGACCGTTATGCTTTTCAGCTGATTTGTCAAAATGCTGAAATGGACTGACAATCGCCGTTTGACGGGGCCTTTCAAACGCCAAAGTAAATAAAATGGCGCTAATCATTGAATGTGACGAATATTTTAACAGCCCGCACTTAGTTGAGATGTCATACTTTATAATTTTCAGAAATATTGACCAAAAAAACGCCAAATTTCTTCCAGAGAGGTCTCAAAAAAACTGCCAAAAGTTTGGGAGTGAAACGAAAATCTTTTTTGAAAAGGGTTTTGTCCGCTGCAGCTCCGCAATTACGGCGCGGGATTAGACGGGGCGCTGCACACAAACCGCACTGCCCCGCCAATTAGCGTTTTACAATAGATTGTGTTCAAAATATTTTTTTTTAAAGTAGGTAGAAATCAACCTAAATCAAGAACCTGTTTTTTTTTAAGTCATGCTAATATTATTTTGTTCCAATATCAAACTTCTAACCTTGACAAAAATATTTTTCAAAAAAATAAAAAGGTTTTTACTGTGTAAAAATCGGGAGCTATCTGCCATTATAAAAAAAAACAATCTTTTCCATAAATAGGTAATTTAAACTTCTCGGATATATATGAAATCAGTAAGGCCGGGATTAGATTTCGCATATATTTCTGCAAGGGGAGAATCACGGAAGACATAAACCAATTGAAGTGTATTATAAGCGGGTGTTGTTTGTCCGAAGGATGGTCAATTTCCCTTACTTTTTTGCCCATACTTTTCCCTTACGAATATGATCAAACTTTTCTTTAACCACTTTTTTGGAACAAACATTATATTTGCCTGTCTACGCCCAAGAATCAGGTTTTCTTTCTGATTGGAATCTATTTCACTTCTATAAATTATCTGTTCAGTGGGGAGACTGGGCTGGGAGGATTATTATGATTATTTCATGTTATATTAGTTACTTTGTACATTTAAGTTTACAAGTATCTAATTATTTCATTTTCTTTTTGACTAATAATATTTTAACTTAAACACTACTTATTATTTTGATTTACATGCATTTTAAATAATTTTTACAGGCTTTTTAAATTTATTGGATAGGCATAATTTTGATGGTTTCGGAAGCGCATTATACGATTTCATTCCTTTATATAGTAAGTTGTTTTTGGGTGTTGGCTTTTATTCTTTTCTGGTAGTCTAATTTCTTTGCTTTTGTATTATTATACTTGTGAATATCAACATTGTAGATAATTTTGTCAGAAAAATACTCTGGTAACAAATTGTTCTTTATTTTATGTATAAACATCAATGTGTTCAATGTGTTCAACATCTGTTTAACTGTCAGCCAATTTAGTTCCTATGACATTTTAGCTACTTTTGAGTATCTATTTCGCCCAAGTATAATTCTCATTGCTCTATTTTGGAGAATTTGAAACCTGTTTTGTTCTTTGTCGTTACACAAAAAAAGAATCGTTGAACAGTAATAAAAATGTGGAGCAATAATGGAGTTGTATATGGTAATTGCTGTTTTTCTGGAAATTTTTTGCCGTATTCTTCCGAAAAAATAAATCTTCTTCCTAATTTTCTTCTGTGTGTACTCAGCATGTTTGCTAAAGGTTAGTTTTGCATCCAATATAACTCCTAAGTATTTCATATCACTTACATTTTCAATAATGTCACCATCAATTTTAATTTTTCTTTTACTGCATGTTTTCTTAAATCCAATTATCATACATTTTGTCTTTTTGTATTTATTTTAAGTTTATTCATTTTGGGTTATCTTGATACATTATCTGGTTCGTTATTCAAAATATTTATTAACTCTTCGTAATTATCTTTAATTATGTATATGAGTGTGTCATCTTATGTATGGATGGGTTCACCTGAGGAATAACAAGTAGTCGTAGTTACAAGTCAGGAAATAACTTACAAAGGAGTATACAGCTGATGCGTAGCAGGCGGTGTGGATGTCGCTCCAGCAACAGCACGACTTCAGGATTGGATTCTCGAAAGGCATCTTGTTTTTTAGTCTTCTAAACCAAAACTTGATCGACCTGAAAAAAATGTTGTGAATGTTAATAATGTTAATACAAATAATATTATCAAATAGTTGTAACTTATCGTGAATATTTCGAACCCTGAGTTAAAGACAATAACATATTATTTATGACAACCAACTTCAATATTTTTACGAAATTAGAAAATTCAAGACATCTGCTGTAATACAGTACTTTTTTATTACTGCTTTTTTCCAATATCTGGATTTATAGGTACCGCATGTTAGTTTCAATATATAAATATAAATGTATATGTTTTTTTTTGTAACTATATATTTTATTGACTATATTTATCATTGCTTCGGTCGTAATTTGCACAAAGTTTTTTTCCACATTAATTTTTGGAGATTTTCTTCATTCTCAAAAATCGACCATTTGGCTTGATAGTTTTTAACTAAAGCCAAACACGCCGAATTAAATATTTGGACGTAATCGAAATCTTCGTCGAGGCAGAAGTAAACAATTTGCGAAATATAGGGACGTAACTACATGAATTAATTGTGTTTTAGTATGAACTACAAAAAATTGAGCCAAATCAACTAAGTAACGGAATTACATACTGTTTTTTTATAAACCAGATGACGTTATAATTTTTTTTAATGTATTAAGATTATTTATTCATATTTTAAATAACGCATTTTAAATTCAGTACATTTTCGTTGTCTTCGAAGCTGAAGATACGTTCAATATAACTTTTATGAGATATTTTATAATTTCAAATAATAATAATTCTTGTGCCTTTTTGTGAAAAATCATAAAATAATTAATACTTGAAACGGCTTGCTGTCATCATTTTTCTGATCTAAATAGCCACTCTATTTTATTGCTAGAAAGAAAAACGTCAACTAAGACCAATGCTTAAAATGGTCACCACATATAATATTATTAAAAAGAGAACAGAAAAGTTGACAATATCTTTAGCTGTTTAAAAAGATATATTCTGAATGAAGAACTACTTTAAATGACCTACTATATATTCAGTCAATTCAAAATTTAATATGGCATAATTGTTTGGGGCAGAACTTATAAAATTCACGCACAATTCCTTTACATTACACTCAAAATAATCAGATTTTTCAGATAATGGAAAACGTCTTCCGGTAGACAATACTTTGGCTTATCTGATGAGTTTTTGCACTGAATTAGCCTTTAAAACAATTTAAAGCGCCTGCAGTTGGGCAACGTAAATACGAATTTTAATACTCCGATGTTTACTTTAAAACGTTGATATGCAGTAACAGTGTTATTATTTGTGTGCACGTAATATTATAGATGCATGTTTTAAAAAATATGTCCTAGATGGACTGTGAGTTTTCAATCAATCTACCATCATATTTAATCTTTGCGAGCACATCACCGCGAAAATTATTCTGAAATTCAATTTAACGGAGGCAACCATCGCTTATTGGTAGCTATGAAGTGAAATTTTCCCAATGTGTGAGATAATGGCCAAACAGTAATATTATTATTTTTACGTATGTTTCAATTTAAAAGTATGGATACCAATGAAAACCAATAAAAAAATGTTATGAACTGCGACAGTTTAGCAGAATTTAAACCAGAGGTTCCCAAACTTTTTTGTCCCGTAGACCACTTGCCGATTTTTTCTGTTTTGTGTAGACCACCTGCTTTCCTAATATTGTTTTTTTTTTAGCGTTGGGAAAAACTTCAAAGTGTTGTGAACGCTTCAGGAACTGCTAGTTCTTTGAAATAAACCCTTCGCGATGAACACTTCAATTGAAGTTAAACTCGCCAAAAAATAGTACTAGTCGGTAGAGATCTCAAATCAAAAAGTGCTAGCAAATCAACAAAAATTCCTCTCCGAAAAAAAAGCACTAGTCGGTAGAGATTTGAAATCGAAAAGTATTGGCAAATCGACAAAATATCCCCCCCAAAAAAGTGCTAGCAAATCAACAAAATTTACACTCCGAAAAAAAGCACTAGTCGGTGGAGATTTGAAATCGAAAAGTACTAGCAAACCGAAAAAAAATTATTATAATTAAAATAATTAGGGAATTAATGTCTATTATAAGAGAGTTTTACGTAAGGTACTATCTGTGAGGTGGATTATTACATTTGCGGGAAGCCAACATTTTGGTGACGGCCTGCCTAAATGGAATCTACTCTCGTGGACCCCCATTTGCGTCTCATTCACCCCCAATTTTTTTTTTCACTGACGTGGACTCCTCGCAGGTCGGAATCGACCCCAGGAGGTCGATATAGACCACTTTGGGAATCACTGATTTAAACCGTCACTTCCACACTATTCCGCGGAAAAAATCGATGGTATCAAAGTTCATTAAATTAAGTATGATTATTTTACTTGTTACTGTCCTTCATCTAAATTATCATCGATGGAAGTGAATCTGATTATGTTGAAAAGGGTGTGAAATATCCATATCACAATAATAATAATTGGCAGATTTATATAGCGCGGTTTTCGTGACAAAAATATCACTTCAAGGGCGCTTTACAGCATAATTAACATAATATTAAAACAAAGATTTAATATTGAATTATGCCTAATATTTATAACTAGTGACTTACAACTAACATATTCACATTAATAAATATGTGTATAATTGTTGCTTCCCGTGCTGTCGGATCTAGGGTAGAAAAAAATATGGAGTAAGTGATAATAAACTTTATACTCGTATATAAACTATGTATAGTACTCGGACTGAGTGATCAAAACTCTAGTGAAGTAAATTGACTCTATTAAGAGGTTTCTATGTTCGTGTTAACCACTGTTACGTTACGCCGATCAAAGGAGCAACCGTCAGGTGTTTTGACCATTTAAGAGAAATGTGTTTTCTCTTTCCACGGCGTGTTTTTCCGCATTCTGCTGTTTGCAGAACACCTTCCACTGTATTCAGTCGAGTGTCCAATAACTAAATCACCATGATGATATTATACAAAAGTATATATAATACTTAATTATGAACACACACCAGATTGACAAATAATGAAAGATACGTCTGTACCGTTTAAAAGAAAACCCGAGATTACGAACACAGTCCATGAGCACAAACATAATATAGAGTATTGTAGAGCACAGACAAGGAACATTCTTGACAGCAACCGGGAACAGAGAGGGGGATGTGGGGACGTGAAAAGGTATGGACCAGGATGCAGATACAATGCATAAGTTAATTACGTATTCTCGGATATTAAATAAACAAAGTGATTCATAAAAGGAACCGCGAACTCATAGAGGAGATGTTGTAGCTACATGACACACGTGATAGTGATTCCATAAGGGTGTGGTATTACAACAGTCCGAGCATCCATTAGAATGAGTAACTCTATCAATAGAGAATGGCAGCGATTGATTGATATCTATGAATACAGAAAATTACATAGTTTTTCACCAGTAATTATTTATTTCATTTTATATTTGACACATCTTTATTGTTTTTTTGTTGTGTATTTGACATATTATTTTTTCACATTTTCACTCTTATTTGCATATAAGTATGTATATACTTTAGAATACATGGTATTGCACTAACCTCTCTACGTTTTATTAGATAGAATAGAAACAAATTGTATTGTGAATATTTTTAAATGTTAATTTATTTCCGGCAGCCCGATCTTTCAGTGTGTTATTTTTTCTTTGTACATATATCGTTACCCACCTCAATAGACATGTTCTCAAAATACATGTTCTGAGATAGGCAGCATATCAGGAGTCTTTAATATAATATACGTAAAGTATGCTTATTAGTGCGCATGCATTAAAAATAGGAAGTTCCTGAAAATATGGGATGCTTTAATAATACCTGTTTTTTTAAGTATTGTAGTAGGTATACATTTACAACTAAATATTTTTATAAGGTAAAGCACGCAATTACAATAATTGGCAAGGAATATAAACCGACAGGCCAAACAAAAATAAATTAAACGCAATAAATTCAAAATTGGAACTGATAAATATGTGTTAAGAAATATATTAAAAGCCTTTTAAGTAATTAGATAATCTTCACATTTCATTCAAATTATTCATTCAGATTTTCTCATTAATTTTTAAAATTATTCCCCATTTTCTTCATTCCTGTAATAGTATAAGCGTCGAGCCTTTGGAACGAACTGGTTTCTGTTATACGGTGCGCCCTCTTGAATGCCACCTTTAAGGCTATTTTAAAGAAATGTGCTCTATTCCTACCAGCAAAACTTCGCTTCCACTCACTTCAATTCATTTCCTTTCCTTAACCAGTCCCTTCCTCCCACGAAGTCGATTGAAGGAAAGACAGTGCAACAGGATTTTGTACCCACTTTATATCTGGGATGGTTGCAAGAAATTCCCATTTGTCAATATTCCACTTTAACACAAACATAATTATGTATGTACCTACAGCAAGTGATTGAAATTGGTGTAGGTAGATATTTATTAATATACTATTTATATACTTCGTCAACATCTGCGATAAGTTTTTCTTCGTAGCTCCTGGGAATGGGAGAAAGTTTTTATTTTGCACTTATTGCTGACAGGTGAACTAATAAGGAGAGTTTTTTTCTGAGATATAAGTTCATTTTATGTATGAATAACTTCCTTGTTGGATTTTTTATCAAAGGTAAAAACGTGATATCTGGTAAAAATTCAAAAAGATTTGCAATAGCGAATGGATTATTTATTTACTGATAAGATTTCTTGGGAATACGCACTTCTTGCTACTGCCCAACTTCGCCCATGTATATATATCAGTCATAGTTTTCGTCAGTCAAATAGATATTTCAAAGTGATACACCTTTGTACTAAAAAACCTTTGTAAACTGAAAATATCATTGACCTGAAAGATTGTACACAGGAAAAGTTGTCTTAACTTCATAATATCAGAGCTCACCGTTCGCGAGCTGTTTATTGCTTCAGAAAACAAATGTCTCCCTTTTAACCAAACTGCTGGAAGTGAACTAATAATGATTATTCTTTTAAATAAAAAAGTCCAAATTTCTGCGAAAGAGTTAAGTTATTGAATCTTAACGAAAACTTACACTGTTTTGAAAATAAATACAATTTCAATCCACTTGTACATATAATTTATTTTTTTTGTGGTTTCCTAATGTTGTGATTCAAACTTTATTTATATTATACTCGTAAATCTATCGTCATACTGTTTGTGTTAAAGAGAAGGGAGATGCGACAGGAGGGAGAGTCTAGTTTATATTTCACTTCAATATGCTTTACTCAGTTTGTCTTTACATCTGCAAACTAGTGATGTAATACGTAGAGAGTATTTTTTCTTCAATCTAGAGAAAAGGGAATTCCTTGAAATTCATTTTTTTAATACAGCAAATTATTAAGTACCTGTATGTACATAAAATGTTCCATTGCACTATTACTAATTTCCAAAATTGTATTTAAAAATATACAATTTCCTTTTTCATGCCCAAAATGTAATATTTCTTTTGCACAACACCGCTATCCAAAGGTAAATGTATTTAATCAACTTGATGAAATTCGTTGGGTTAGGTCATTTTCCGCTTTGCTATAAAATAAATTGACATGTTTTAAATTGTGTACGAGCGATGTCAGTCAGAACGTTGTGATTTTGATTGTTTGGTTTGGTGAACCCATTGAAAATTGTTTTCCGGGTGCTGTATGGAATAACGGTAGGTTTATAATTTGTTCCACGTCTATTTACACAACAGATACAACGATAGTGTAGAACAGAGATTCCCAAACTTTTTTGTCCCGTAGACCACTTGTCGATTTTTTCTGTTTTGTATAGACCCCCTGCTTTCCTAGTATTGATTTTTTTTAGCGTTGAGAAAAACTTTAAAGTTTTGTGAACGCTTCAGCAACTGCTAGTTCTTTGAAATGAATCCTTCGCGGTGAACACTTCAATTGTAGTCAAACTCGTCAAAAAATAGTACTAGTCGGCAGAGATCCCAAATCGAAAAGTGCTAGCAAATCAACAAAAATTCCTCTCCGAAAAAAGCACTAGTCGGTAGAGATTTGAAATCGAAAAGTACTAGCAAATCAACAAAAAATCCTCCCCCAAAAAGTGCTAGCAAATCAACAAAATTTACCCTCCGAAAAAAAAGCACAAAAAGCACTAGTCGGTAGAGATTTGAAATCGAAAAGTACTAGCAAATCGGCAAAATATCTTCCACAAAAAATATTTTTATTAATATAATCAGAGAATTAAAAAGTCCATTATAAGATAGTATTACGTAAGTACCTAAATAGGTACTATCGGTGTATGTTGAGATCCACTACCGTGGACCCCCATTTTCATTTCATGGACCCCCAAATCTTTTTTTCGCTGACGTAGACCCCTTGCAGGTTGTCATGGACCCCTGGGGGTCGATATAGACCACTTTGGGAATCACTGGTGTAGAAGAATGTGTATAGGTCTGCTAAATTTGACCAACATCACCTAACCGAGGTTTAAAACATCCAAGGTTCCACTGAATAAAAATATTGTTTTAGTTGATTTTAAACAGAACGCATAATGTGAGATATCTCAGTTAAGAATTCTCATTTTTATTATGATTTGTGTATCTAAATAAAGAATGTATCAATAGTTTGATGGAGGTGATTCCTCATTGTACCAGATGCTTGGCTGCAAACCTCTCTAGCTTGACCAGTTCTTAACTGATGGTTGGGGCTTCAATTTGGAGATACCTGTAGTACTTGTAGAGTGTTGATTCATCTCATCGGGAATTATCTTCCCAACCTCCTTCAAAATTACAACATGTTTGAATGGTTTGTGCTAAACTAAAGCTAGTTTGAATAAAATTAAGCGATTACATAGTGTATTTGTATCTAAAGCGGCTAACAATGAGGTGTTTTTTTACCTTTTATATGCTTTGCATCTAATTAACTTTTTTGTTGTTTTTAGGCAAAAAATTTCAATATTCAAGAATAGGCATAATATTATACAACAATTTAATATTGAAAGTTAGTTAAGGTGATGATGTATGGATCTGGTACAATGGGGAATCACCTCCTCAGAAATGCCGGTGAGGCTAAGGAATATAAATATTAAAATACAATGTGGAAATTATCAACAGCTGAAAAGCTCGTATCAATCTGAATAAAGATCGTATGATGCAATGTGCAATTTTGGCGGAATTTTATCGGTTGATACGTTGTCACCATCGAAAATATGGTGCTTATTCGCTAGCAGGAACTTGTTTTCAATGAGCCACTTGCATCATAATTTAACCCAATCACTATTTTGTAATAATGAACAGTTAACAAAAAAAATAATTACCGTGATAATGAGTATCTTGCAAAATGCTTTTATGTTTTATATTTATTTGGTAAGGGTAGGATTTCCTACGATTTTTAGTATGTTTGAAACATGTTTTATTGAGTCAACCGATTTGCAAATGAAGTATTAAAAATCCAAATGAAGTTTTCTTCTGACATCTGAAACGATATTTATTTTTTAAAAGATTATTTTTAGCCTACTGTGGGTAAGATTTATTTGCTATCGCAGCTGTTATAGAATTGTCAAAATATATAACTGAAATCAAGCAAAGTCTTTTTTATGGATGTAACTAACTATCGTGGGATATATGATGGTGTAAATAAATCAATTGTTTTTTTTGTTCCTACCGTTTTATCCCGTTAAACTACAATTAAGTAGTATGTTTACGATATCATAAAAAATAGTCGAATCAACTAAAATCCTCGATACAAATGTCAGTTTTAAACATCAAACGTCAAATTTAAAAGTCCCTTGGTTGGTCCTACGGCCATATAAAAAATATTTCAGTTTGAATTTTCATAAAAATATTTCAGAGCATAAAAAATCTGATTGTTTTCAGATGGTGACGCAAAAGCGGGCTAAAATTATTGTAAAAAAAACATAAACAAAATCGGTCCACATGATTTTTTCCAAGCCAATTAAAAAGGTATGAAAGTGGCTCAGTACCATGTAATAAATATATGAACACAATAAAATGTATGTTCATTCACTTTAAAGTGCCATTGAGATGATTTTCACAAAAAAACTGCGCTGCAAAAATGATAAAATTTATATTATTAAAGAAATGAAAAAATAACTTTGCATAAGATCACGAATATTAAAAATTTAACGATATCAGTATGGTGATAAGCCACGAATAATTTTGCCCTTTATAGTGGACTTCATAACCAACAATATAAGAGCAATTAAAATATTAAGACAAACAATCTTCAATTGCACTTAACTAGTATGAATATAAGACCAACACATTAGAATGCAATTTAGTTGTTGCAAAAGTCATTAATTTTCCGTTCGCTTAACTTTTTTACAAAAATAAATAATACACGATGGTATTGGAAGTGTGGGAATCTATTTCAAATAAAGAAGCGCATTGAGAGTTTTTTTTAAATGGAATAAAAACATTCTTAACACAATAAACTATTGGTTTGAAAACCTCATAACTCACACGGCGAATGCCGATTCAAATTACCTTTTACGCGATAATTTTTAATTTCAATGTTTAACCGCCTCATATAGTTTTGTTGTAATGAAACAAACCAAAAAAAATTTACACACGATTCTCTCTCTTTTTTAAGACATAAAAATGTACACCTCGCCCATCGATACATCACTCATTTTCAATGCTGAGGTTATTCAGACATTTGACGCCATCGGGAGTCACGTGATTCGGCATAGATGTTCCCCCGGGAAACTGATGGAGGGACATCCTTCTGCGATGTGCTCTGTAGTTTGTACTTGTCGACATTTACACAATGCAGAAGCCTTTATACCCGATTTGTCGATCAAATACGAACAACGACTGCGATTGCACAGGATTCGATATGTGAGGCCCACGTTTTCTCGCAGAGAGAGAACCCTGTCAGTTAAATAGTTCGGATCCGCAACAAGATGTTTGTTTTTCACGTCTGAGGTCTGCCACTGAGCTTTCCATGACTCTTTGGGAGAGTGTCATGACTGAAGTAGCAAAATAGTGTCCTGGATGTAACGCGATTGTGTGGCGGGTTTGCAAGGTGGCCACTGTTTATTACTATTCGTAAACTTTTTCCTATTCCCTGAGGGTCGCTATCTTTCGTCATTAATTTATTAAGTACATCGAATCGTATTCTGAATAAATACTCCCTAAGCTGTTAATGTTCTTCCCGGTTCCCCATTTTGGGCTGTCATGTATATTCACCGAAAAGATGACTATTTTCGTTTCAGCGGGTTGTGAGGCAGTCACCTATTTAGTTACCCTTTTGCCACAACTGATCTGCGAGATTGTCTGATTGATGGGAAATATTTAGAGCGGTATTTTCTGGCCATATACCGAGAGGACAAAGCGGTAGTGGGAGGCCTCAGTTTGATGGTTGGATGGTGCAGGGGCAAACGCTATCATTCGACGCCGAAAATCGTCGGAATGATTTTTATTTTCTAAAAGCTTGATATTTTTTTAGTATTTAATGATCTATGTGCAAAGAGCCATCACCCATGCTAAAAAATATGTAGTGAACTGAAAATAGCTTCTTACGTTTAGTTAAGAACAGAATGGGCTGTTAAAATTTTATAATACTGAAACTAACCGTTGCAGAGTTTTGCAGTTTCAAAAGCAACAATCAAAGTTTTCCCATTTAAAGTTAAAAACGTATTATTTCATCGGTTTTCAACGCTTCAGAAAATAAGTGTTTTTTTTACAAGCAGTGCTAGTAGCAAAACAGATTTCAAATTGTTATGTGAAGTCTTCGAATGGTATGAGGAAACAAACAACGACGCGCTGCTCTCACAAAGCCCGAGTAAATTGAAATATTTTAATTTAAATGCACCATCTCTGAGCTTTCAAAGTAATATTATGTTGTTTCAGTTATTTGTAAATAATAATTTATCTTTATTTGGTAAATTCAGTGATTTCTTTCAAATCATAAATATGTCACAAAAAATCTGGGTACTCCGAAGAGATATATTAAAAAAAAAAAAGAATTTCTCACTTTTTAATTTTCCACTTTATGTTTCACAATATTAATATTTACTTAAAATAATAAAACGTTTGTTTTAAACAGAGGAAAGCAAATATCATAAAATGTATTTAAGTAAATATAGTTCATGACATGTGTATTTTGATAATAAAAGCAATCTTAAAAATGTAAGTAAGGGAGGATTTAAATCTCTTACAAAACTTGCAACTTGAGGTATTATGCAGTTTTGGATGATTCGTTGTTTTGTATCAGTTTAATAAAATACAAATTATTTGTCTGCTTGAGTTATTTACATACTTTATTAAGTATATAAATATGAACCCGAGAGCCGGAATAATACAACTTGATGGTGGCTTATTTACCAGTAGCCTAACGGACTAACGAACTATGGGTTTTCTTTAGTTCAATTCTACCCTTACTTTAGCCAGTGAATACACTGTATCAAGTCAAACACAAATAAGACCATTCGCAAATAATAATATGAAGTTGCAGTGAATTACAGGGTTAAACACGCAATAACGAAGAGTAGCCTTTATTTGTGCAATCAAAGAAGTAAAACTTGTAATACTTTGTAGAAATACATATTTGATTAAGGGGGCTGAAAATTGGATTGAGTGATGGGCACTTTCAAGTATGTTTCGAATTACAATAAAAAAATCACCCGTAGTTACTTCCCCGTTACAACTTTATTTTATTTTTATCATATCAATACACATGGATCGAATATTTGGTCGCTCTCTCTTAATATTTGACAGTCAAATTGATGTTTCGAAGCTACATGCATAGCTACCAGTCTTGATGGAAATCACGTTTTGAAAAAGTTGACCTTGAAATTTCAAACAGAAATGATATCAAAATGTAATATAACTAGAGAGTTTTTTTCAGCTTCGTACATACAAATATCTGAATTGAATAAACATTTTAAAAATCAATTTTGGCACCATGCAACACTAAAAATTCACGAGTCCCTACTGTTTGAAAGAAATTTTACTTTAAGTATTTCATTTGCGTAGATTTGAATCGACGATTTCGAAACGGATGTCTCGGCTATGCCCAACGTTAATTGGAGAGTGATTACGCTAGTGAATGTTCTCCAAACAAGGTCTCTATTACAGACCTGGCGAACAATGACGGTTCGTTAGCAAGCACCTTCACACTTATACATACGGGGAGTTACCGAGATGGGATGTACCCGACAAATGACAGACTTTCTCTAGCAATTTCTGAGCTTTATTGGACTTTAAAATGTAGATATCATTTTGCTCTCAGGTAATTTTTTTAAATTTAAAAACAAAAGATAATTAATTATTCAACGTGTCACCACTACCTCTTATGATAAAGTTGCAAAAAATACGGGGCTCGTGCGTATGATGCTGCTAGGTTAATATGTAGAATTTATTTTAAGATTTACAACTTTTTCCTTAAGGAGAAAAAAAACAAGTATTTCAATACATATATTTTATGACATATATATTATAGTGTTTACAGAAAAAAGTTTAGCATGCAAAGTTGCAACATGACGTTTTGTCTGCAAATTAATGTTGTCTTAATTATTAAGAAACATATTAATTTTACAATAATGTGTCTTATCTT
Source organism: Drusus annulatus (assembly GCA_022651775.1). NCBI lineage: Eukaryota > Metazoa > Arthropoda > Insecta > Trichoptera > Limnephilidae > Drusus > Drusus annulatus. Next base: position 148,864 of record JAGWCC010000959.1, read on the forward strand.
ATTTAATATTACGTCTGTTAAGAACAGAGGAAAGTAAGGATTATAAAATCAATCGAAAATTGTTCATCAATGTTTTAAAGCAAATACATTCAATGACGAAATGGAATGAAAACAATTTTTGATATTATTGATTTAAATCAGTGATTCCCAAAGTGGTCTATATCGACCCCCTGGGGTCGATTCCGACCTACGAGGGGTCCACGTCAGTGAAAAAAAAAATTGGGGGTGCATGAGACGCAAATGGGGGTCCACGAGAGTAGATTCCATTTAGGCAGGTTGTCACCAAAATGTTGGTTTCCCGCAAATGTAATAATCCACCTCACAGATAGTACCTTACGTAAAACTCTCTTATAATAGACATTAATTCCCTAATTATTTTAATTATAATAATTTTTTGTCGATTTGCTAGTACTTTTTGATTTTAAATCTCTACCGACTAGTGCTTTTTTTTCGGAGAGGAATTTTTGTTGATTTGCTAGCACTTTTTGATTTGAGATCTCTACCGACTAGTACTATTTTTTGGCGAGTTTAACTTCAATTGCAGTGTTCATCGCGAAGGGTTTATTTCAAACAACTAGCAGTTCCTGAAGCGTTCACAAAACTTTGAAGTTTTTCCCAACGCTAAAAAAAAAACAATATTAGGAAAGCAGGGGGTCTACACAAAACAAAAAAAATCGGCAAGTGGTCTACGGGACAAAAAAGTTTGGGAACCTCTGATTCAAATCATTAAAAGCTTTAATAAAAATCAGTGAAAGTTTTGACTCAAAATAATACATTTTTGGTGCATTAAAAAATATTTCTATTGAAAGAATTTTGAATAAGATTTTTATTTTTTCAAATGTCACCGGAGACTATGTTAAAATGAAAATATTATTTTTTACGACGAATAAAATCAGGAATCGCTGGTTAAACTGTGGGGACGTTCTGTTACACCCTGTTTATATTTGCATTGCCTAACCTCTGCTGTGTGGAAAGTTACATCAACATAAATTATTACATTAGATTATATTATTTTAAATCATGTAGTCAGATAGGATTTGATTAATTCCCCATTCGAACTAATTAATCAAATTACAAGTGCGAGTGCAAATGGAAAAATGTTTAAATCGGTAAACAGTCGGCGATAAGTAGATGAAGGATGGATAAAAAAATAGTATCTACTTCAATGATGGGTTGCAGGTATATATTTATACATAAATAATATTTCAAACACTTTAATTATAGCTGCGAGAAGAACCGATCTTGGTCTTTGCTTTAACCAGGTATTTTTATATCGAGTTTTTTTTTATAAGCCTAGAAAAAAATAAGTTTCGGGCCTGTAAAAATTTTTCTAATTGTCTATTTCTAAAATCTTCTACTTACGGACTATTTTTCGAATTTGGTTTTATTGAATAATATGGCAAATTATTATAATTTAATTAAACTCTTAACAAAAAATATTTTAATATTTGTGCCTGAGCTTCACAATATAAAGTAAGACATAAGAAATGGACGGACGGCATTAAATGTCAATTTCAAGATTATCGCCACCAGCGTGAAAAAATCTTAATTTCGAGTTGGTTCAATTGGATGGCCTCAAACTAGTTGGTGAACAATTATCGCTCTGGTAATTATTATTTGCTTAGAAGCATAGGCATACTATTTTATCCCAATCTTCATGATGCGCTCATTGAGAAGTTTGTTAATAAAGCTTACCGTGTGCTTGCAATCAGAGCATTTCAAAAACTGGAACTAACTTGCTCCTTTAGATACTACACGTTGGTACGTTATTAATTTGAATAATGCGCCCTTGCGTTGGTTCTATTTGAAGGTAAGTACTTGTGAAGACATTGTAGTCATGATAGTCATACCTTTAGTCGGATAGACATACCATACATAAGTTATCTGAGCTCAAGGATGAAATATTGTAGGTGTAGTAAAACAAGACAATGTTAGAGAAACTCTTTCTACCATTATCATAAGTGAAAAATGTTGCTCGCGCAATGGTGAAGGACTTAACCAGAAGACGAATTGAAGCCATGACCCCTGGGTTGGAGCCCGGCGCATTTATTCACTCAGCTACTAACCACTTAACCAGTAAAATAAGTATTTCTTTCAAAAACCAAATATTTTTTCGTGAGATGAGAATTAACACACAAGTCTGACTAAGGTTTTTAATATGTTATCGGAATCGGTACGTTGCTAGAAATAGCTTTAACTGTGTTTGGTGACAATATCTGAATAGCCAGGTTCTTCTCAACCTTCCTCTTCCCATCTTCTTCCCTCCCCACTACTTTCAGTTTTACAAAATACCCCAATTGGGGATGCCTTAGTCCCACTGGCTCTGGACAGTCGGGACTCGTATCCGGTATTATTTAATTTTAATTTTATGTGAATACCGCACAAGAGTCCCAACTGCTTTCAACAAAATACTAGTAATAGTAATAAAACCATGACTGCAGACAGTATTACTAAAATAAAGTCAGCTGAGAGAAGACGGAATTGCTGCGACTTTATAGCAAACTAATTATTGTACTCCACGGAAGGTAGGAAATGAAATGCATGCTTGTAGGATATTTCTGGCATCTTTCAAGAAATGTAACTTACTCGTGAATTTCTCTTTGGGAAATGAACGGTGCGACGGAAATGCCTTTCTACCTACAAATAATAAGCGAAGGATTCCGTGTATTTTATAAGGAAATATTTCTAAAACTTATATTTCTACTAAGTGAAACTTAGATTCACGGAAAAATATCAAATCAATCAAAACAAAAAGATTTTCATTAAATGGGAAAGCGGTTAGAACAGTTGCAGCTGACGTGATTTAAACATCGAGATAAGTAACTTGGCAGAAATAACAACATAAGTTTGTTTTTAGAATATGTTTTATCCTATCGTGTTTTTTTTAAATGGGAACAGATAACACTGCATAGCATTCCACCTCATTTCGACTTGTTTATAAAGCAAAATGTGTTTTCTGAAGGAGAAAACTCCTCGAATAGCTCGGGCTACATGAAATTAATATTATTCTGATAAGAATTAAATGTTAAACGCCTTATTGTTTGATTTGTGTCTCAGTTTTTCCTTTTTCAATATTGATTTAGAAAAAAAAATCATTGGCAAAGCCTATAGACATAAATTTAGTAAAAAATAATGTAGGTGAAGACCCAAGCGGACAGCACTCAAAGCAATATCAGTAATTGATTTTATTTTTAGAATACAGGTATTTGCAATTCACGGTGAGTCTAATGGCTCAATGGTAAACAGCAGTCACCAGATTAGCACAATTTCCTAAAGATAAAATCAATATTGGGGCAATTGTTTTTCATTTTGTGTGATTGTATGATAAGTATAAATTTATAGATTGTTTTTCAAAGCCTATAATTAAAATTGAGCGTTTGTGTCGCATATGAAATACGTTCAAGCATAATATATGCTGGTTCCGATTCCCAAGTAATAATGATACTACGTATAACAAAAATGGGGACAACTGATGGGTGCTACAATATCATGAATCCCAACAATACCACCAAACTCAATGATGATTTATGGTAACTTATTATTCAGCGCTTGTGAATTTATACTTTTATTTATAAGAATATTCCTGCAGGCACTTGAAGTAGTCTTAATCGCAACACAAACACGTATTATTATAACAGAACAAAACGTCTAATTTTTGTTTTACTTTAGGTCCTAAGTCAGAGCTCCTATGCTATGGTGGTTGTCGTAGTTCACTTTTTTGTTGGTATTGTGCCTACTGTAGTAGGAGGTGAAATAAATTATGAATATTAAATGCCATCACAATAAGGAGACTTCAGGGTGGAAGATATCCCGGTTGCTATAAGGCTTCCTGTTTGGCGCTGAAGTATTGTGAGAAACGTTTTTTGTATTATTTTATAAGAAAGGGCATTCCTACTTATAGGGGTTTCAAGAGGAAGCAGTAGGAATACGAAAAATGATAGACAAATATGGAAAACCACGCAATTCGATCGTTTCATATCGAAAATCTCCTTCAACCAAGAAAAACCAATATTGATGGATGTTTCCCGTTGTTCTCGGTTAGTTTAAATGTAATTTTCATATCCAATTGCATTCTCTGGTTTATGGTAATTGATACTCATCGTATTTTCCTCTTAAAGTTATATCATACCACAACATTTCTGGGGGTGATTATTTATAAAAATCTAAGGATATCTAACATTAATTCTTTTTTCCAATAAATGAACACACTTAATGCCTGTTTAACACAAAATTTTGTTTCGGATTTACGGCTAAAATACCGAACCAAACTGAATGATATTTTCTTAATCAAAAGGCATGTCATATACACACACGTAACACACTCTTGAGTTAGGCCATATAGGATGTCATATTTCATAGTTTTAGAGGAAACTTTGGCAATTGTTTGTGACAAATAATTATTTGCGGTGAAAAAAAAGCTGTGGACGTAGGAATTATTTTTACTTATCTCAAAATAATGCAGAATATCAGTTTTAACTAATCTTCTCGTAAATTAACTTTAACAGATCGCATCGTAAAGAGCAATTCTTGGTATCTCTTCGTGAGTAAGACGAATGAGTCTTCTTTGTATTTTGGTAATTATGGCTTTCAAAGCTAAGGGTCAATATGGCTCCCTACTCTTTCATCATGATGTTATTATTAATTGTTAGAAAGCGATTTTATTTTTGTTACTTTTTTGCTAATAATGGCAGCAAGTGGGGGAGATTTAAATGGATTTAATTGATTGGAAGGAGTTAAAAAGTGTTTTGCGACTAGAGAGGAGTCTGGAGTTCGTCTCCATGACAACTTGACGTTGGGAGGCGGCGATGGAAAGGGCCGCTATTATTTGGGAAGACGAATGAGTGGACAACGAACAAATCCAATATGGCAGACGTTATCATCACAAACTACGTCCTCAAGGGGAGTTATGCTGGGTATCTAATATTACCCTTTTTTATTCACGACTTTGGATAAGTAGGTACGTATTATTTTAAATAAATAAATAAAATCACTTTCCCATCAACATGCAATGTCTTGAATAATTTTAAAATGGGAACTTTTAGATGACTTGGACATATTTAACAGATGGAAAGTAAAAAGATTTTTATATGAATATATTACAAGCAAGTGGATAGAAAAATGTGTCGGAGACGCCCTGGAACACATCAATAATTGAAATAACAGAAGAGTATGTATGAATGCGAATGGAGCAAAGGGTGCCTACCGAGACAGAATAATATATCTAGTGTTCGATCCTATTTGCAAATGATGAAAAAGAAATACCTTTGAAGGTGTTCTGTAATCTCCTAAGTAAGAAAGTTTTAATGCGTTAGTAAATTATATTTTGCGAAAAAAAAACTGATTTATAGGCGCACATTCCACAAAAAAATTACAAAATTATGATTGTCAATTTCTTTTTAATGTTTTTTTTTAGAATAGTGTTGATTTTATAAATGCATTACACTGTGATATTGATTTAACTTTTGGTTGACAGGTGTTTCGTAGAATGACCTAATTTTAATCGAAAGCAAAGGCAAATTTAGTCGACGGCAAAGTGAGTATTTTTATGCATGTTTGAAATGCTTTAAATTTTATATTCTCATAAACGTTTTTTTCCAACTCAATTGAACTGCTGGACACACATGTACAGGACTGCTTTATCCATTAAGGGTCAGTACCCAAAAATACACACTTTTTGGCTTTCTATAGGGTCCGCCAAATAACTTTTTTTTTTTCAACTAGTGCTTATTTCGTGAATGGTAACACTTAGCTCATGTCTGATTTGACAGATAATTAGTTTTATCCTTCCGCTGAGCGAATATGGTTGTGTATACGCTTGAACAACGCTGGGAAATATTGCGACATTACTTTGAAAATCATGGTAATGTTGCAGAATGTGTGCGAAAATTGCGTACGGTTTTTGGAAGAAGAGAAGCACCGTCAGCTCCGTATGTTCGTTATCTTGTGAAAAAAGTGAAAGAAACTGGCATCCTCATCGATAAACCAAAGCGTGAAAAGCCAAAAACAGTGCGTACACCCGAGAATATCGATGCTGTGGCAGAAAGTGTGCGTGAAGCGCCATCAACATCAATTCACCGTCGTTCTCAACAATTGAACATTTCGGAGACATCATTGAGACGAATTTTGCATAAAGACCTTGGTATGACGCCATACAAAGTCCAATTGGTTCAGGAGTTGAAGCCAACTGACCATCCAATGCGTTTTCGCTTCGCTGAGTGGGCCTGCGATCGACTTACAGAAGATGCCGATTTTGCCAAAAAAATCATCTTTTCGGATGAAGCTCATTTTGATCTTGGCGGGTATGTAAACAAGCAAAATTGTCGTATTTGGGGCACAGAAAACCCGCACGCATGTTGCTACATTGAAAAGCCGGTACACCCAAAACGAGTCACTGTTTGGTGCGGATTTTGGTCCAGAGGCATAATTGGGCCATTTTTCTTTGAAAATGAGCAAGGAGTGGCCGTTACAGTCAATGGCGATCGTTATCGGGCCATGTTGAACGAATTTTTGTTCACAAAAAATTGAAGAGGAGGATATTGGCAACATTTGGTTTCAACAGGACGGCGCTACGTGCCACACAGCCGAAGCTACACTCGATGTTTTGCGCCCTGTTTTTGAAGATCGCATTATCAGCCGCAGAGCTGATGTCGTTTGGCCACCTCGGAGCTGCGATTTGACACCGTTGGACTATTATTTGTGGGGTGCCCTCAAAGATAAATGTTACGCCGACAAGCCAGAGACAATTGACGCTTTAAAGGACAATATTCGTGAAGCCATTGGTGAAATACAGCTGCACACAATCGATAATGTGCTTAAAAATTGGACCGATCGTAGGCTACTACTGCATGACCAGCCGAGGCAGCCATTTGAATGAAATTATTTTCCATTATTAACCGGAAGGATTGTACTTATAAATAAAAAAAGAAATTTGAGAAAATATTCAGTAGTTTTTTTTTTATAGCATTTTCAAAAAAAAAAGTTATTTGGCGGACCCTTTAGTACAAGCAAAACAAAAAATCGTTCATCTGTTAATTCTATATGGGTAGTTAGAAAAATGTTCAAGGTTTCCAGTGAATACAATTCTTAAACAGTAATCTTTTGAATTCTTTATGAAATGCATTCTGGAATTTTAAGTGAAACGTTCAAAAATGCCTTTGCTGGCTTTCAAACTGCACCTTTTACTGATATTTCAGTATTTTTTTCATAGAATTTAAAGCATTACAGTTAAAAAATTGTATTCACTGGAAATCTCAGACATTTTTCTAATAACCAACAGGAAATTTGCAGATGAATCATTTGTGGTATTGCTTCTATTAGAATGCTAGAAAGTGATGTTTAGCGCCATTCTTGGGTGCTGGCCCTTAAGTCAAGTAGGCACCGTTCTATGGGACACCTTAGAGTTTTTTTAAGGGTTTCACAACACAATAATTTTGACCTTAAATAAAAATTGCAATCGAGCTTGCTTATTTAAACAGTTTATTACCAAATACACGTATGTCAAATAGTACGTATGTGTGCCGATTTGCTAACTGCTCAGAGCCAGCCGGACTTTGGCATCCCCATTCGGGTAATAGTGCGAAGGTAAATGAGATGAGAGGAGAAGGAGATTCAAAAAATAAAAGTTGGTACCTGCTATTCAGATCTGGTCACTCACTACACACTCAAGCCATTTTAAGCAATCCTTCAATACCGAATGGTGGTCTTTTACCAGGGCGAAACTGATAGTATCTACCACTCCATCAAGTGCATTACTCTATATACTATTCTCTGTAAGTTAAACTCGTAGGTATGTGCAATAACACATAACAAATTTACTTGCGTCCTCCGAGTTTATCCAGATGGATCTGGAGCCCAGGATTGTAACCGCTAAGTCAGCTATTACCGATGTAGATAATAATATTGAAAGTGATCCGTACTTTCACAATCAAAATTATTAGGGCAATCAAAATTGTCAACCAGTCACTACATCAGTATAAAACAAAACCTTGTACTTAACAAGTATCACTCAATATCAAAAAAAACATTAATATTAAAAAATGCGTCATTATGACATTTGGCCGATCTCAAAATCCATTTTTTACAAATATTTCGGGGTGGTTTTTGATCCCAGGCTAACATTTTCGAGTCATATACTACAACTTACTTCAACTAGCTACAAACTTCTTGCATATGTAATTGGAGGGTGTAAAGAGTTTAATAACACAAATGCGATGACTGCCCTCCTCAATAGAGTGATCAGACGCAAGTCGGAGTACGCTAGTACTGTCTGGGCTCCACATCAGACGAAATATGTTGTAACAGATTTTTTTTTAAATCATCAGGTATTTGTACAAGCGTTCGCACGGAACATACCATATGTTCATGCATCACACGAGACTACTAGAGGAGACAAATTATCAAAGTTTAGAGACTGAACCATAATGCTGGTCTCGTTACAATAGGCTTTACGATTATAAACCATTTACTTGATTTTCATACCTCTAGGTATGCTTCTGCTTATTCGTGCCTGAGAAATACTGCCCCAGCAGAAACCATGCCATGCTTAGCATGCTCCATAGTCGGACAGATGCTTTGGAATAGCATAGCATGACAAGAGGTATAATTCTATTGAACAAATCATGTATATATTTACTGAAAATTTACCTATGTTTAGAAAACTTATAAATTTTAAAATGTATTATCATGATTAAGATCTGCCATTTTTATTTGTATTTTTGGTGACAGCTGTTTCGGCGTTCAAGTTTAATTATGGCCTTGACCACCGAAACAGATGTTACTAAAAAATAAAAGCAGAACTTAATAATAATATTATAAAATTTAATAAAATTAATGGAGTTCTACAAATTAAAAACAAAAACTATAAATTTATCGTGAAATAATTTGGGTGATATATCGACTGCGAAACGGCCTCTGGTATATCTATTACACGAGGTTTATTCCGGCACTGGGCGCGGACTATAAAACAGACATACAGTATGACCATTGACCAACATGCTGTGATTATTTTATCAAGAACATGGGAGTGTAGTTACAGCTAGTCTATGAAACAATTTATTATTGTTGAGCTGCAATTAGATTTTTTTTTAAATTAGCTACATAAAATATAGCATAATATTTTATACCCTATTATAGGCTTTGCAGCTTCATATCAACTCATCGATTAAAACCTTTTACATGCGACCATGAAAATATCATCAAACACTTTTTATGAAATACGTTATGAATTTAAATTAAGCACTTTCAGAAAAAAAATTCTATTAAAGTTACATGCAATAATAGATACTCAAATGCACTAATTTTAATTAAATGTGTTTTACTAGATGTTACCCGTCAAAAACTACAGGATGTAACATGCCCTGCCAAGGTGAAAGCTGAGAATTTTTGTTTTTACAGGATTAAAAAATATTATTTCCTTTAATACACATTACTTTACATTAGTTCTACATTGAAAAGTGCCCCACAAAAGTAAGCCATATGGGCGCACTTTTCAAATATAGAATAAAATTGATTGTCTGGTAAAATATATTACCGGTAGTTACGCTTATTGCTTGCCTGGATTTAAAAAGTTTTTTTTTACAATTTCTTAACTTTCGTAACATATTATATGTCATGCGTACATACAATGCAAAAGGAAATCGTATTGCTTAATTATTGTCATTTTCAAAGAAATACAAACATTTCCGAGTAACGAATAGCATTTTTTTTAACTCTCACTGTCATCATTATAAGCGGAAAATGATGCTTTTGTAATGATGGAGAACTTAGCTAGCAGATGAACTGAACCCAAGACGCCAGGGTGGGAACGCGACATAATTATCCCCTCAGCTACAAACCGGTTAATTTTAAGTGATAAGTAATTAATTTAAGTGTTTTATTTATTATAATAATACGAATATTCACAAAGAAAATATCTCGAACAATTTAGAAATTTTTTAAGTAATCCTTTTTTTATTTAAATAATCCAACAACGACAACTTATATGGCAGAGCGCTAAGATCCTTGGCCCTTGAAGCAGAGATCTGAAACGTCTTTTTTCACCCCAAATTGGTTAGAGGAATCATCTCAAAATAGCAAACAATTTTAATAAGCGATTACCTAATGAATTTTCAATGAAACAAGAAAGCTGAAAGAACATTTTTTACGGTTAAGCTCACATACTGCGGAACCCTGGATTGCGAGTAACTTGGTTTGCGAGTGTTTCGCAAGACGAGCAAAATTTATTTATGAAATTACTTGTCATTCGCCATTAAAATAATGTTATGAGAATAGAAGCTATTTATTTTTTATTTACTATGCGTTTATGAGGCCGATAAAATGACTCAATTTATTTTGAGTACTCGTTTTGTGATATTTGATGAAGTCATTTATATGCGAGGAAAATGCACAATGATACACCGTTTATCGAGAATTTATATTCGTAGCCTAACGTAGACAATTTTGACTCCTGCTATTCTAATGTTACAAATTGTAATATAAATATAGAATCTCACCAAAGCTCCGAGTTGGCACTTGTAGAAACTTTCCTTGGGAGATTCGTTCGTGTTCGCGGACCGGCGAGCACTTGAAAAGTTCTGAGAGGAGGGAGCCGGGGAGCTAGCGAGCGCGCGGACTCTGAACTGTGACTGATAGCTACGGCCGCGGCGGCGCGTAGAGGGGCTGCCGGTGCTACGGCGCGGCGCACTCACCGGCTACGCGGTTTCCATCAGTTCCAACAGTTCACACCAAATATGGCTGCTACGTCACCGATGATTTTGCACGGTTAATTTCAAAACTTTTGATTAACTGTTGACATTATTGTCTTAATAAATATTAATATTTTTTTACATCATTAAAAATTGCTGTAATTTTTTTTGTTTATTTATACGTAAAATATCTAGGTACCAGTTTCGGTATAATATCATAAAATCTACCCCCGAAATTTTAAAATTAAAATTATTACTACAACAACTTTTAAACATCCATTTGTAATATTGGTGTATGTATTCAAACCTCTGAACTATTTCCGAACATTTATTAATTTAGTAAAAAAGGTATCTTGGAAATGTATATTCTGGTAATTTCTCATCGAAACGACAGCAAAACGCGATGATGTATTAATTTTGTATTATTAGAAGGAAATACCTACATTATTTAGAAAGTTTTATTCGTTTTCATAAAAAGCAATCACTTTGTTGACATATTTAATGAAATTAAAAAATAGTTTAATTTTGTACCCTGATGATGCTTAGGCTAATATACAGAGGGATGAGTATATATAACACACACACTTTGTATATTTTTGTTTGATTAATTTCGTACCCTAATGATGCTTAAGCGAAGCCGGTCGGTCATAAAAATTAACATAATATCTGTGGTCTTATAAAAAGTTATTATTTTTTCATTTCATTAGTAGAAATACCTTATATTAGGCACTTATATAAATATGTAGTATCTATTATGTGTACTAAAGATATTGTTGCACTATATTAAGCTGCACACTGCATGGTAGGTGTAATAGTATATCAATTTCTTAAGATGTGTGAATTATAATAATATGTGTATTTATAATCAATAAGATAATCTGTATTTCCATTGTATTCAAAATTCTGTTGCCAAACTACTTATTTGTAGTTTAACGGGATGATGTTTTTTAACGAACAATAAACAATTAAAAATTAAATATATTATTTTTCTGATCTCTTATCAGAATGATAATTATATAAAAAAATAGTAATATTGATATTTTTCACCCGGTAAAAGATTTTTGGATTGGGGAAAAACCGGTATTTTAGATACTTCCAGAGAGATCTCAAAAGGACGTCAATAAAAACATATCCTTCTAGACGTGATATCGTTATTTTTCAATTTTGATGGGACTTACTCCAATGCTTTAAAAAGTTATCTTTTTGATGAAACGGTATATTTACTAGGAAAATCGGTTCATTGGTGCTCAGTTTACTAAATCATACTTTACCGTAAAATAGTTTCTTAACACTTAATAAACTACCGTTTAAAAGTATTTTACATAATTAGCTGAAGAAATAATTATTTCGATGAACATACAGATATTATAAAAATAAAAATAAAATAATTACATTGCTAAAAGTTTACCATTCAGTAGTGAGGCCGCACTTCCTGAGCCCTGAAGCGAAGCTTTACCCACTTCTTCAATGAACTGATAAACATTGCGTTGTTTTGGTCAGCAATATTAGCACAAACATAAACAAAACATATGTTTGATTGAAAGGAGGGTCCTACAGAAACTCATAAAGAAAAGTATGGCGCCGCAGGCGAATATTTCAAGGAAAAGTTTATTAACACACTCGATGCTTTTTTGCACCTCTACCACCCCAAATGCGAGAAGTGGGTACTCTTTAATACAAAAAATAGTAGTGATGGGCCGTGTGAACCAAATGTAAAGATATATTTGTACTTAAAGATTTTAAGTTGCGACATCAACACGTAAATCTTCGGGACATGCAAAGTCCCGTGTGCAAATACTACAAATTCTTTCCCCAGTAAAACTATCGGAAATCCTTGGGTAAAAGCATTTACGTCTCTAGATTTTTAACGCAATTTTCATCGTTTATAGGTTGATGTAAATTATTCCATGCATTTTCATATCGTCTTTTGTTACTAAACTACAAAATTATGATTACAATGTGCAATAAAACTCTATCAAAACAA